>JAKKIK010000120.1:0-48353 GCA_024500135.1 Heterodera carotae
CCTAGAAAAAATCCATTTTATCCTAGCCTAAGGCCATGAAGAAAATTTTTTTCAACACTTGAGTAAAATTTTTTATCATTATATCTATCGTCGTTTTTTAGCAGGCAGACTCAATTGGGCAGACTCAATCGGTCAGACTCAATCGAGTCGATACTCAATCGGTCAGACTCAATCGGGCAGACTCAATCGGCCAGACTCAATCGGGCAGACTTTATTGACCAAGTCCGAGAAACGGCTGACAAAAAAATTACTGTCATCTGAGTCCTAACACAAATATTCAGTCCAGGCCGTTTAGGTGCGAACAGTTGACCGCCAATTTATGAGATTGAAGAAACATAATGCCAAAAAAAGTCGTTTTGTCGTACCCTACGTATGGGTGTACCAGAATTAAATTTTAAAAAAGTCAACACAACTCCTAACTCTGCTGCTGGCCTTTCATTTTTTTGCAGAATTTACGCAATAATGTATAGCACATGGTTACCTAATTTATGGTAATAAGTGTTCAGTTAGGGTCGGGTGGTTCTGGCCCCAGCCGAAGTTTTTGGACCATAATTTTTCGGTCAGCCAATTTCTGCAAATTTGGTATCACTCGAAAGCTTTACATATTTCAAAGATATTCATAAACAGAAAAATAAATTAATCGACTCTCAAAAAAGTTACAATTTTTCAATTTGTAAATGTCAGATTTTTTATGTATTTTTATCCGATAAGTTTTTGGAGTCTAAACGTAAAAAGCTTCGAAAGATACCATGTTTGTAGCATTTTATGGCCAACAAAAAAATATATGGTCCAATGTACAAAAACTGACTCGTTTAGTTGGCTTTTTATAATTTTTGGAGAATACCAAACATAGTCTTGTGTCGATTCCGACAACAATGATAGGACCGGAACATAGAAACATTTTTTTATAAATAAAATCAATCCATTTAAATTTGGGATAATATCTCTTTTGCCGTTCTGTGTGACCCTTTGTCGTGTAATTTTTGGTAAAGCCATCTTCGGATAAATTCTTTAAAAAAATCCAATTAAATTTTTCCCGGCGGCACCTGTCGGCATCGTCGGCCCCACCACTTGGAGGGCGGGGAGTGGGAAGCGGGGAAATGGTGAGGAAGAGGGAGGAAAATAATAATTATGCAAGAGGAGGGGATTAATAGATGGCAGGTGGTTGTGCGTTCAAAAGAAAGATAAAAAATGAGAAAGAGAAAAAGTAAAGTTTACTGGGGGAGGGGAGAATGAGTAGGGTCAGAGACTTGCGACGCAGGATTGATTGGAAAATTGGGCATTTTGGATGGTCACTTATTAGTGACCTTACACTTTTATTTTTAATAAAAAAGTAATAATTTAAAAATTTTAAATATTAATGAAGATTGAATTATTAGACGGAAAGATCGCCGTCTTTTTAGTGTTACATATATGAACCTACCTCTCATACACCTTGGGCATGTAGGCGCCATCCAGTGAGTTTTGGCATAGAATGGCGTCGTCGTCGCGCACCGATCCCAAAGAACCCAGCGACCAGAACCAGCTGAATTTTATATAAAAATAAAAAAACTAAAATTTTAAAAACATTGTTAAGCTTACCAAAGTAAGCTAATCCCCTGCAAAATTACGCCAAAAAGCCCATAAGGCTGATTGAACGCAATCGTCGGTCTTTAATTAAAGGAAATTATCCATTTAACTAATGGGTGATATCCGGGGCTGCGCCAAATAATGAATCAGATTTTTAATTCCCTTATGCGCAAATACCGCGGGAAGCTTATATGGACCGGAGCGCAAACAATGATTGTCCGGTAAAGGACAATCACATTCCAAAACTGATACCCACGGAAAAGTTGATGGGGGACTTCTTTTTTGAGAAAAATATAAAAATGATGTGTTAATTATCGCCCCCTTTTACTATTCATAAGTTTGTCCGTTGCCAAAGGAGCAGTGCCAACACATTCTTTCATGTTGTTTTGCTATAATATTTATTGTCACCTCCCTCTTTTCTCTGGTGTCAATTGCTGACATCCACTAATCTCCACATCCCCCCATCCTTCTCCACCCAATTCGTTTTCGTTGTTCAAGATTTTTCGTTTATCAACAATTATTTTTTCGTTTTATTTTTCCAATTTATTTTTTGTTTTATTGTTTCGTGCTTCTTTTTTTCGTCCACAAATATTTTTTCGTTTCATTTTCTTGTAGAAAAAAAAAAAATTTTTTTGTTTACGTCCAGCCCTTATATATGTCGGTCTTAAGCTGAACTTCTAAAGAACAGTTCTTTCGAACAATACTAAGAATGTAGTTAATTGGTTTAATGTAAAAGGGTTCAAAACTAGTCGGTTGGAGCTGAAACCACTAACCATTTTGCAGGACGGTCGGTCTCGACCGACTTCCAAGCCATCAACAGAGCGGATCTGACTAAGTTCTCAACTATTCGCACATTTTTACCATGGCAGAAATGAGAATACGAATAATTATATCATTTTTTTATTAAAGCAAAAAAATGCATATAGTATGGGTTCTAAACAATAATTTGTAAATAAATATTATTGATAGTATCATATTATAAGTATCGCTGTATATTCTTCTATTCTGATAGCTTTTCATCAGGGTTGTTATTAGTCTAGCAATATTCATATATCTATATGTTCCCGCTATTCCATCATTTTCATTCATTGGTTGGTCAGTGTCAAAAGCCGGCCGGGTGCATGTACGTTCTTCGCCGAAAGTCCCCATTGGCGTAGATGAAGCCGTCATCCGCCACATGGATGCCTTGAACAACCAAATTGTTATTGTCATAAGGCTTCATGTTATGCCCATAATGCTCATTCAGTTCTGTCATCAATTTCTAAAAAAGAAAACATATTAAATGATTTATTTCATCAAGCAAATGCTCAATAGAATGGGTCAGGATCCCGAAAAAAAAGTCCGGAATCCAATTTTAGGCTTATTAAAAAAACCTCAAAATCCGCATAAATCCCTGATGTATATAGTCTACTGTCTAATAAATGTACTCCAGTCAAAATAATGTATGGGAATTCTATAAGATGGACACCAAATTTAGAAATTAGTCCGCGACCCCGAAAAACCGGAATTAAAAAACAAAAATCAAAAGAAAAAATTCACTTTAATTTTATATAGAGAAAAATGACTTTTAAAATCTCTATACTACAACATATTACGCTTCTTTTAATCATACTTCTTTAAAACATACTTTTGGTGTTCCATTTTCGCAAACAACTTCATTTGGCGTGAATTGGTTGTGCATCAGTGGCGCATCGATGGCCTCTTTGATTGTCTCATTCAGGCACAACACGCGCAACACAGTTTTGGCAACGGACGATGGAATTTTGGCACCACCCGAGCCGCCAATAACAAATTTCACCTATTTAAAGAGTGCCTCATTTTGAAAATGTATTAACACTGAAATATCTGGCATAATTTCGTCTCCCACGAGCTGACCCCTAGGGACAAGCAATCCGTGTTGGATTCACCCGGTATCGGGCCCGAATGACATCCACTAAGTCACACCTGGCCCCCGATATGCCCCCATCCTCGACGATTCCCTAATCCCATAGGTCCACACACGATCCAACCCTGGCATGCCATCCTCGACGATTCCCTAATCCCATTGGTCGCCCAAGATCCAACCTTGACATTCTTGCCCCCGGCTGAGTCGGGAAGCAACCCTAATTTAGTAACGACTCACTTTTCCAGTATGCTTATCGTAGATGACCATCGGGCTAAATGAGCTCATTGGACGCTTTCCGGGTGCTACAAAATTGTTCGGCGAAATTGCATAACCAAACCAACTTTTCACATCTCGAAATGAAAAGTCTTCCTGTGTAAATTTGAAAATAAATAAATAGGCAATTTAAAAAATAATTTATTTTTTTGTTACCATTTGATCATTCCACACAATGCCCAATTTTTCGGATTGCACAACAGCTCCAAACCTGAAAAACAGTATATACATACATAGGTAATAAAAAAAAATTTACATTTAATTGATTTGATTTTAAGGCATTGAACCCTCCCCCCCCCCTTCCCTGAAAAAATGTCCCCAGCAAAAATATTAAATTAAAATTCTTAAATATCTATATGTAGATACCATTGATTGATTGAGCTTGTCACAGAAACGGCATTTCCATCAGCGTCTAATATCGATGTGTGCGATGTACCAAAATTGGCTTTCTGGAGAATTTGAAAATCAACGAAAAAATTGTATTTATTAGAATTTATGGATAAAAAATAGTATAAACGGGTTAACTGGTAATCGGTATCCCCGGCTTAAAATTCTAATTCCAAAACATTTTTAAAACTCACCTGGGCTCTAATGGTTTCATCGTCAGTGTAGTACTGATCTGGCATTGCTTTGTTCGGCATTTTTTTGTGCACTTTTTGCAGAAACGCATTGCTTGTCATATGTTTGGCCAACTTGCCCGCTTCCGGCACAAATGCTTGGTCACCCAGGTTAGCCCGTTGGGCGTATGCAAATTTTTGTGCCTCAATGAACCGATGGTAGAACAGGGGGCTGTTACGCCGCTCAATTGCATTTGACATCGACGAATTTGCTTCACAGATGGGATCCACTAAAAGCCAAAAAGCAAACAAATTAAAAATGTATTAAAATTGGAATTAAAACCGTATATTATAATATTAGAGCCAGGGCATATTTTGCAACCCCCTAAAAGGCGGCTTTATTGGAGGGGGGGGGGCACTTTTGTTAAGGATCCTCCGAAAACGCACACTTTTGACCGACTCCCGAATTAATTTTGATTCTACCGACATGCCATCTGACCCATTGTACCCGGTGACTTTGTTTTTGCCTTCGTTGACTCCATTAAACAATTAGGGAGGGCTGAACGGAGATTAATTTAATCACTAATCAAACATATGAACCCAGTTATTTTTGCCTTCGAATGTCAGTCGAGTATGGATCAAGAATGTGCCGATCATAATCGGAATCGCAATTAATCGGATTTTTGGCCATAATCGGATTAATTGGAATCGGATTTTGTTCGGCTCGGCACATCCCTGATATGGATCCTTAAACGGGCACACTTACTTAGCATTGTCGCAATGATTGACTGCGTAATGGCATACGACGACGGTGGAGGTGGTCCACACATGCGCAACGTGCTGCCGTGCACAACATCTGTGTACAGCGGTGTTTCGTACAGACGTGGCTTATAGCTCAGCAGGTCCGCCCGTGACAAAAATCCACCTAAATGCATAATTAACAAAATACAATAATTATGTGGCAACTAATTATGGGATTACCAATTTTTCAGTCAATTTAATTAGGTGGCAACAAGTTGTGAGATTGCCAAATTTTTTTTCAATTTAAACATGTTATGGGATTAACAAATTTTTCCGTCAACTTTTGGAGATTATTACACCACGGGATTACCAAATTTTTCCGTCAATTTAATTAGGTAGCAACAAGTTGTGGGATTACCAAATTTTTTCGTCAAATTTATTTGAAGATTATTATTTATTACACCACCTAATCGTTTGCTAAAATGTTTGGCAAAATAATAAAAGTGTACAATTTCGGCTCACTAAAAAAATTGGGAATCTGAAATTACGAAATACTCAGTAATTGATATTTTAAAATTCTTTTCGGTTTTCACAAAAAAGCACCCCAATTTGTTCTCAACAAAAACCAACCATTTCTCTCCATCTCCTCAACAATTTCAGCAGCTATTTCGCCTTCATAAAACAGCTTCACTGGGTCTACCGCTGCTGCCAAGCGTTCCAATGTTTTGCCCAGTTCGGGTCGTTTAATAAGGTCACCAAATTCATAAAGCCTTAATTGGGGAAATTGAAAAATTTCGGTTCAAAATAGGCAGAAAATCCGTTGGCGTTTTTTTACAATACTTGTTAGTGCGCGGGTTGATCCATTGCCTTAAAAATGTCATACATTTAAAATAAAAAAATCAAAATTTTTGATAGTAATTAGAGATCGGAATTTTGAAAAAATCAGGATCAGGATCCTGGCAAAATCCTGACAGGATCCTGATCCTTTCCGATCAAACCGGGAAACCGGAACTATTCTGCTGGAGTCCAGGTCAAAAATTCGGGACCGGGAATAGTCCCGGTTAAAAAAACCGGGACTAGTCCCGGTCCCGCGGAACCCTAATTAATACAATAAATTCTACTTCATTGTTGGACTGTCAACAAGTTCCTTTTCAGTTCCAACCAATGCTGTTCTCATGTGTTCAGTGACTGGGAAACCGTAAAGTGCCAACTTTGCAGCAGGCATCACCTAAAATTTCCATGACCTTAAGCGTTTTCGTGTTCGATTTGTTCCCGGGCACAATAGAATTTGTAAATTCTGCCAGTAAGGGTTTATTAGAGGGGGGGGGGTCTTCTAAAGGGGATGCCTTTTATTAGGTTGTCCGATAAGTTTTCGTTGTTTTTGTTTTTTTCTGTTTACCCTATTTTTGAAATGAAGCTATGAATCTTAAAAAGTATGGTATCATTGGATAGAAACGACCAAACTTATAAGACAACCAAAAAATTTTCAACCTCTTTATAAAAGGTAGCTCTATTAGAGGGGAGGAGATTAATGGTTCGGAATTGAATAATTAACAACTAATATTTACCAGTTCCGACCAGGGCACTCGGCCGCTGCCGAACTTTTTGTATGCCATCCACAGTCCGGCCAATTCGCCAGGCGTTGCTACATTGGTATTGGTTGGGTAACAAAAAAATTATAGTCCAAAAACATGATTAAATTGACCAAAAGTAGCGGATTTATGAAATGCTCATTTCGATTATTATCTATATATGTCATTAATAAAACATGTTGTTAGACCGATTTCATGGTAGCCCGTTGCACGCGGTGTCCGTAGGCGTGCGACACGGGCACGTTCTGTGTACGCTTGCTCAGTCGCATGTGCTGGACCGGTCTCGCGCGCATCGATCACCTTACACGAGTGCGTTTTCGCGTCGTAGAAGGTCAGTACCATGCCACCACCTTCATGGATAAGCAAAAATCTTTTAATTCCTCCATTTTGCCACAATGGCTTTAGAAAAAAAAGCCACCCCTTAAAATATCCCATTAACCAAATCCAACAAACTGTCTAAGCAGTGAAAACCAGACAAAATGTCGATTTACATGTCTAAAATCAAAATATCTTACGAACGAAATCAACAAACTGTCTAAACAGTGAAAATCCCGACAAAATATCTAAAGAAAATCCGACAAAATGTCCATCTACAAACACTCACCCAGTCCGCTACTCTGCGCATTGGTCACCCCAATACACAGCATTGCAGCAACAGCGGCGTCCGCAGCGTTGCCACGCTTCTGCATCATTATGTCTCGTCCGATTTCGGAGCAAATCCCTGATGACAAAATATAAATTAACGTAGTGTTTATATTAGTTATCTTCCCGACAAATTGCCGTATTTCTCTTATTTTAAGCCCCATCCCCTTTTTCCTCTATTAGAGACCCCCCCCGCCCTATCTCTATAATAAAACCCCTTTTTGATAGAGTACATAAAATAGAGCCCACCCACCCCCCGTCCCTATAAGTGGAGAGTCCTATACTCTAATAGTACATAAAATAGAGCCCCCTCACCCCCGTCCCTATAAGTGGAGAGTCCTATACTCTAATAGTACATAAAATAGAGCCTCCCACCCCCCGTCCCTATAAGTGGAGAGTCCTATACTCTAATAGTACATAAAATAGAGCCCCTCACCCCGTCCCTATAAGTGGAGAGTCCTATACTCTAATAAAGACCCCCCCCTTCCTCCGATTTTGAATAAACTCTATGCATTTAGATAACATGCATTTACCGTTGTCAGAGGTGACACCTGCCTGTCGAAAACGCTCCATCAACGAGTGTGAAGGTGCCGGCCACTCATAGGCAGTGGAAGGGCCATTTTGCGCGGACAAATTGTGGTCGGAAGCAATGCTGACTGATTCAGTGGCGGATGCTTCTTTGTCCACGTCCTTATCTTGCACAAACTGAAGCTGTATCTTCTTGTGTTTGGGCAACAAATCTGTCAATAAATCTCGCAATTTAATTGCTCCTCAATCCCCAGTCCCCCGAAATTTTTTGCATCTTCCCAATTCCCCGAAAATTTCTTGTCAAATTATTAAAAACTCTCCCCGGTCTCCGACATTTCTCCTGTTTGGGCAAAAAGTCAGTCAAAAAGTCACAATTTAAAGCTACCTTTCCCGCCGGTCCCCCATCATTTTGAGCCCTCTTTCCCGGTCACCGTTCTAGCCTTTTCCCGCCGGTCTCTAACTTTGTCTGTATCCCCAGCGGTAGCCCAATTTTCCAAATTTTTGGGTTACCCATCTTCTACCCAAATTGAAATGAGAAAATAATTTTCTGTTTCCCAATTATTACGGAATCCATTTTCCAAGTGTACACCGTTTGGTGCAACCACTCCGTTCGGCACGCCGTTCGCCGTCAATGCATGCTTGCGTTTCTCCCCAGCAGTTGGTGCACATGAGCAAAGTTGTGCCAGTATAAGCAGCATGCACAAGGCATTTTTTGTGGAAAATAATTTGTTGTGAATGGCCGATTTCATGACGACCAGCAAAGTGCACTGTGTATCAGGGATGTGCCGATTACGATCCGATTACGATTACGATTATTTCTCTGAAAGAAATAGTACGTGTTAAAGAAATTCTTGAGTTGCCTCAGGCAAATTGGATGGTCGAGGCGACTCTATCATGCCTGAGGCAACTCAAGAATTTCTTTAACACGTACTATTTCTTTCAGAGGAAATAATCGTAATCGTAATCGGCACATCCCTGCTGTGTATAATGAATTATCATGTTTCTGGCTGATTGACAGTGGATATTCTTTAGTAAGACGTTGGAAAAATGTGTTGTCCCTTCGGGTGGCAGTCGAACCCGCATGCCTTCACCCAATCCTTGGTCAGCTCAACCACTGAGCTACCCCCTATGTATTGGGCGGGGAAAATACAATCACATTCCAAGGATACTTTCTAACTTTTAACCGTTAAGCCACACACATATCCCTTACACTTTTTTAAACATTATAAACAAACTGCAGGATTAATATCCGGCAAATTTAACTATACCTGAATGCATTCAGGCCTATCGAAACCACTCTGATTTTCAAAATTTTCAATTTTTTGGGGCTATAATTTTAATAAAAATATAATAAGCAAACAATTTACTATATCTTTTACTTCCCTTTTGAGGAGACGATAAATAGATCCCCCGGGGGTTCTAATATAGGAAATGCGTAATTTTTATTCTTACTATGCTTCTTCTTGAACTGTTCCGCAGTGGAAGAGTGATTGAATTAGTCAAAGTTCAAAACCAAACAAATAACTGTTCGTTCGAAAAGAATAGAAATGAATGAATAGCAGAAAGTCGCTGATACTAAATGGATATTTATATAGACAAAAAAAATTGAAATTATTATTTAAAAAAGGTGAATCTTTAACTAAGTTATGAAAAATTCGTTGGCCCGCACTTTTTTTATACGCCAAAAATTGTGCCGATGAAATTAAATTTGTGATCAACATTAGATTTATGAGTAAAAAGAACCCATGGAAAAGAAGCTCGAGCATTTCCTGCTTATGATGCAATTACTGAAAAAAGGCAAAAAAATTGAAAACATCTTTTTTTCCACTTTTTTCATCATGAATACACGGCAAATAAAGTCTGCTGGTTTTGCGCGGGCAGGTAATCTTGGGGGAAGAAAAATCGAATTATAAAATATTATTGCTAATTTTAATGAAAAAAAAATGCTCTCTACAACAAAAAATTTCTAATTTGAATTTTGTCTCCGCCGGCGTTATTAGAAAAGTCAGTCCACTGGCCGCTAGTGGCGAACAAATAAAAGATTGTTTTTGCACTCATCAAAGTTCATCTAGTAAGAAATCGGGAAAAACCGCCCAGCGATCGATCATAATCCTCACAATCTCCATCAACCGCAGAGAGGGCTAATGCCAATCCAAAAAAGGTGGACGAAACGGTGCTATGTATACCATTTGGCCACAAACGTCAGTGCGGACATTTGGCCATTAACGCCTTTAAGACAGGGCTCCCATTTGTGATTATTTTATGGCTTATTTTGAGGGTCCAAAGCTTACAAATTTCAAAGGTGCTTATTTATAAGATTTGTGCTTATTTCAGCTTCTTGTGCTTATTTTTTGGCTTATTTTTTTGGATTCCAAGGGAAAACTCCGATTTTGAACCATAATTTTTGGAAATAAATATTTTTTAAAGCGATTTCATGTGCAAAATCTTAAAATGGACTAAATTTTGTTAACAAATCCAATCACTTTCTTCCAAATTTTTCCCGGCGGCGCCTGTCGGCACCGCCAGCAGAGCCCACTCAAATTTTTTTTTTTTTTTTCAAGCCCTTAAATTGCTCAAAAATTGTTGGAGGAGAAAAATATGTTGCAAATGCTGATATTGTTGAATAAAATGCGAGATTAAGCTTCAAAACATTGTTTAAAAAAATTGACTTATTTTTGACCCCGAAAACTTTTTTTAACCAGTGATTGGCTTATTTCAGGAACTTTTCGATGCGACCCCTGCTTTAAGAGTATATTGGTTAGGTGAGCACCGCGCCGTTTGGGGCCGCCTAGCCAAAGTTTTTGACCATAACTTATTTCTAGGGTTTAGCGGGACCGGCACTTTTCACAAAAACCGAGACCGGGATTTTCGCTTCTGCTAACAAGTTTAATGAATCGGTTCTTCAAAGCGTTCATAGTTCATCACAAGGGGTCAGTTTTGCCATACAAAAGTTATCTAGCCGGATTTTAAACGTTTCGGTATACCATGCGGTTTTGCCATACCCAATTCGTTTCAATCAAAAATTTAATTTACTAGACTCGTATTAGCGTTTCAGATGATTTTGCCAGTGCGTGATTTCGACAACATCCAGTAGAATTTAAATGGTTTTTTTTGAATATTTTAGTGTTTATTGTTAAGATTTTGCTTATAAATTCGCTTCAAAAATATTTTTTCTTCAAAAATAACCTTCCAAAATCGTAATTTTTCTTTAAATCCCATCAATAAAACAAAAACAAGTACAATGAACTTTTAAATCAATACATTTCTTACAAATAAGTAAAAATGGCACCCCTGTAATATAAAAATAGCATTTTTAGCTGTAATTTCTTTTTTACTTAATTTGCAGTTTTCTGTTGCCGTCATAATAATACATGGTATTATAATATTAACACGAGTGAAATATATTTCTCAACTGTATTTGCATATATTTTCATTTTATTCAATAAAGAAAGCATCCAAAAGAAGGGAAAAAAGCCGCTTACACTTTTGGATACTATATGAATTGATTTTAGGGCAAAAATGGAAACAAATGAAGAGAAAGGATTGATTCTCATTGTAAAACATTGTGAGTGAATAAGTGACTATTAGATAATATTTTCATAATGTTGCTATTTAAATTTTTGATTTTTATTTATTTATAATTAAAAATTTTATAAATTGCCTGGAATTCTTGGAAAATTTCGCTGAATTATGATCACAAAATTGAAGGAAATACCGTAATTCCTAAAATAAAACCCCCGAGGCTCTTTTTTTCAACCTTCCTCAAAGGGGGGGGGGGTAGGGTAATTTCTCGGGGTTGCCTCTATATATTCCAACCCCGCTCAAAAGGGGGGTTCTATTTCAAGGGAGGCTTTATTTCAGGGCGAGGCTTTAATTTAGGCATTACGGAAACATCCGGCGGGTCGATTGCGCAGATATTTATTAATTTAATTAAATTTTTTATTTAGAGAAGCAATGCTTCGGTGCTTAATTTCAATTTCTTTTTGGCTAGTGCTTAGCAAAATTTGTTGCTGCTTCGAACTAAATGCTCGCCGCCGGCGCCATTCATCAACAAATCAGCGCCATTCAGCAAATTTGAGAGCACTGGTGTGGCCAATTCGTGAGAATGAGCAACAGAATGGGATACGAATTGAATACCGAATTTACATTTCGCCAAACAAATTTGAATTTGACAAAAGTGGCACAAGGCTCAAAATGTATGTGGGCCAACAGCGGCCGATCAGGGCAATGCTCGGATCGCAGGGCGGCATGGGCGAATTTGATACGCCAATGAGCGGCACACCGGCAAATTTGTACATTTGGATCCAAGAGAAAAAGGTCATTCACATCTAATAAAACAAATTATATATTGGCAAGCCGAAAAATCAGGGACCGGTGTTGGATCAAAGGTCGGGTTAGGGCGAACGTCAGAACTTGTCAGGGAGGGGCATCGGTGTCCATTTAGCTTTTGAATAGAGGTTTTTTCCCGACGTCACCGCGCGATCCCTGACAAATTGGGTCGCCACCGCACTGACTCATTAGGGTACATGACAACTCGCCGACGCCGACTCGCCGACGGCCCATGTTTTTGGGCAATAACTTTTTTGTTAATCCGCCAATTTCTATGTTATTGGTATCATATGAAAGCTCTATTCATTTAGAAGTTAATAATATGCAGAAGCCAAGCGGTTAAGGCATTCAAAAAAAAAGTTACAATTTTTAAATTGTGAAAAAGTCAGATTTTTCATTATTTTATTTTTTAACTTTTTGGAGTGTTGTTTAATCGCTTAGCTTCTGCTTAAAGGTCGCCTTTAAATGTAAGGATCGTTCGAATGAGACCAAGATTGCAGAAATTGGTCGACTAATAAAAAAGTTATTGCACAAAAAGTTAGGCTGTCGGCGAGTCCGCGTCGGCGAGTTGTCCCCGACTCATTAGGCTTAATGTTTTCAGTATGGCAAAATTCAACGGTTTGCAATAAAGAAACCAAATTTGTTCAAAAATTATGCATTCGATTTTCGAGACGGCGAAGTGATTGAATATGACCGAGTGATTGGTGTGCTTGAACGCCTGCAAATAAAGTCAATTTTTTTCAATGCAAATAAAGTTTTGGAGAAAAGAATTGAACAAAAATTTGCAACCCTGAGGAGACAAATTTTTGAGCAATTGGACGAAATATTGGAAAAAAAATTCGACAAATTTTTGAATCGAATAAATACAAAGAACACTAAACAAAAGTTGACGAAACTGAGGGATAACATCCTCGACAAACTGCAACAACAACTCTGGGATGAACTTTCCATTTTTCAAAAGAAAAAATGGATTTTTAAATTGGTTGACGGTTGAAATATTTTTTTTTTCTGCCTCAAGCGAATGATTGAAATCAGGGATTGATTTATATATTAGCATTGAATTTTAGGGATCTTTTTTTGTATTTTTTTGTTTAAATGGAATGTCTTTTTTACTAATCATTTAATTTAAGCCAGTACAAAAAATAGCTTTTGTAATTACTATTGCTTTTTATTCTTCAAGGGCGACTAGCAAAATTACAATAATAATTAATAATTATTTTCCAATAAAAAGATGAAAAAAAGGAGGTAAAAAATATATACAATATTTTTTGACATAATTTTCGCTGCTATTTTATAATTGCGATTTTTAATGGGTTATACCGTCTTTGATCTAAGCGTATCCCCATAGGGAGTATATTTTTTGAGTATGTACACCCTCGAGGGTGAGGTTCTATTAGAGAGGGTAAGGGTTCCAAAACGGGATTTGGGGAATAAACACAGTCTGGGCTTCTATTCGTGGGTTAGGTTCGATTAGAAAATGTATTATTAATATTATAGTAGGGTTCAACGGGACCGGGACTTTTTCAAAAACAGGGACGGGGAACAAGTTAGTACTGGTTAAAAAACCGGGGGCTAGTCTGCTGGAGTTCCCGTAGAAAATTCTGGACCGGGGCTAGTTTCGGGTGAAAAACTAGTTCAGGATAAAAAACCGGTATTAGTCTGCTGAAAATTCTGGACCGAAATCGGGTAAAAAAACCGAGACTTTTTCTGGGTAAAAAAAACTGGGACTAGTCCCGGTCCCGTTGAACCCCCGAATTATTAGTATTAGGACCATGAAACATCCTCAACATTCTCCTCCTCTTCTTTCTTCGTGTTTTCAACCAAAAATGGCTGCCTAAGCTTGCGGTTGTCCATCACAAAATCGGTGACCAACGCATAGTGATCGGAGTGCCAGTCGCGCTCCTCCAGCTCATCGTTGCCCAACCAACGTTCCTTTTCCGGCAACTTTTTCAATGGCACAGTGCCGGAATAGGTGAACGAACGAATCGCTTTCAGCTGATCAGATTTGTAAAAAATGAAGTCAATCCGGTCCGACGGTTCGTACGCTTCGTCCCAGACGGAAGACCAAGTTTTTCCTAATACACAGTAAAAAAAACATTTTTTTTCCTACACCATGTTTCCATTAGAGGAGGAGGTAGGTTAGTTGGAAATTTTAATCCCTTCCCTGACCCTCATAATTTCATCCCTGATAATAGCTAATCCCTGACATTCTTGCCCCGGAGGGGGCATAAAGCAAGTAATATTAATAAAAATAATTTAAAAGATTATTGTAAATGTGTGTGTACCTGGTGCGTCCAAAACGTTAGGATGAAGCTGGCGGAAAGTGTCAGTCAGTCCAAGTTTTTCTGACAAATGTTTAGTGACGGGCCATCCAATTACCAAGTTTTTGTGCAAATGTCTAAAATATTGAATAATAAGAAATCATTTTTATTATTAAAATGCCTTGTTTTGTCTGTCCAATCCAAGTGTGAAGGTTCGTTGAAATCTCCAGCTACAATTAGCGGCACTTCAGCTGTTTGGGCAAGAATTTTTTTGAAGGACGGATGCGCATTTAATTCCAAAAGATTTTGAAAACGACCTTAAATTTAAAAATATGTACAAAAATTAATGTATAAAAAAGAACAAAAATTTTATTACCTAATTTTTATTAATTTTACCGTTTTGTTGAAAATCCGGTGCCACAATCTGTGCCGGCAAAATTTTTCCCGGTTTGGCATTATCCACCAAGGTTGGGCCATATTCAATGTAATTCAAGTGCATATTCACTACATTCAAGGTCATGCCACTGTCGTGGAAAATTGTGACGCCAAATGTCCAATTGGTGAAAAATTTTGTTCCGGCAATAATCTATATTTTAAATTGTTTAAATAATAAAAATTTTGAAATTTTCAATTTTCTACTTTGTGTTTGGTGACAATTGCAGGCTTACTCTCTTTATGCTCGAGATGAATTTGACCTGACCATTGGTCACCGAGCTTCCTCATCAATAATTCAAAAGCTTTTTCGTTCATTTCCTTAATTTTTTATAATTTCAGTATTATTTTAATTGAAGCCCCTAATACACCCCCTCCCCAATATCAAAAGCCATTCCTACACTCTAATCCCACTCTTGGCGGAATTAAAATAGTGCACTCTGAGGCTCGCATATATGAAATATGGTAGTAGTTTTATTTGTTATTTCAGTATCATCTCTTAATTGAAGCCGCCCTCTAACACACACCCCCCCCCAATACTAAGGCCATTCCCAGATTTAAAATAGTGCACTTTGGGACTTTAATATTATGAAAAATGATACAAATAGTTAAATTTTACCTGAAGAAATACAATGTCGGCATGAAGTGCTTTGATGTGTTTGACAATTTTGCTGAAGCCATTCTCAACCTTTGCGCCTGCATGCCACGTGTTCATTGTCAACACACGCAAATTTATACGATTCGATGTTTGACCATTTGTTCGAATTTCACCGCAAACTTTAAAAAGCATAAAAAATGAAAAATAAAAAAAATAAAAATTGTAAAATTGCATCTTTTTACCGCCATTTAATGTCATCAATATAGCAACCGCCATTTTTATTAATAATTTTATTGAATTCATTTGCTAAAATCGATTAAATGAAAATTAGTTTTTTTTCACGATTAAGGGCAAGCCAACGAACGCTTAGTCAATTCCACGTTTTGTCAACTCAGCCAAAAGAATGTTTTCATTGGTCGAGAAAAATCACGAACATTTGTTCGAATTCGTGTACGGATCAGAAATTCAGGGTATCATAATTGTGTTCATTGTCATAAAGTGATGGCTTTTTGTAAACCATACAATAGCAAAAAAAATATTTTTTTTCTGAATTTTCACACTATTGTGTATTGCCCTATTTATATTATAACATTTGACCCCATAGCTGTTATTTATTTGTGTCTATTTATTTAAACAATCTTAAAATAGCATTTTTTTTTATTCAAGCAAATCCAAAAATAAATACCATTTTTGTCATTGTCATTTATTTTTGTCTATTATATAATTGTCATTTGTCATTCATTTTCACTTTGTTTGCACAATTCTGTCTTCGAACACAATGCTTTACCCCGCGCCCAAACAATGAACGGAAAAGCGGCGGTGGTATTTTTGAAAAGCACAATAATAAAAACAAAAATATCAAATTTATTGTGACAATTTTTTGACAATTTCCGAAAAGCGATATTTTTAGAAAAAAAATCAAATTGACTCGTTTCGCTCCAAAACTGGAAAAATTTGGTTTGTTCCGTAATACAAAGTCTTTAAATTTGGTGTTTAATAAAGTTTTTTGTTATTTTCTTTGAGCAAAAATTCTGATCAATCAGATTTCAGTGAATGTATCAGAACCGAATTCGAAATGAGGAACCATTCCAGGGTATGGATAAAACGCAAAACAATAAAATTAAAGACTCGTTAAATATAAAAAATGATTGATTTTTTTAAAAAATTCCAAAAGCATAAAAATTCTTTTCCATTTGAAATTTCAAGACCACAGATTACATGCTTTTGATTAGCCAATGTTTGCTTAATCTTTATAATTTTTAATGCAAATAAATGCGAAAGAAAAACGTAAAAAAAATTTAAAATTTTTTCTATTTTTGCCTTTATTTATATGAATATGGAATATATCTACGTAAATTCATATTATAGATCTAAATAATTACAAAAAGCTCGGACCGATGCATTTATTTGAACAACACATTTGAAATTAAAAATAATTTTGATTTTCAGTAATTTTTGAATTTGATTAATAAAGTCTTTTTATAAATCGTTTCGGCACGATTCACAACACTGCACTTTGAGCCCATCGTTTTTATTGCCGCAACTTTCCGCTCGTCTGTACAAATGGCACCGGCACTGTTTAAAGGCATCGTTGAACCCGCCGGGCTCACAAGTGGTCCAGTATTCGCTGCTTTAAAATTATACACAATATTATTTATTGTAATAACAAAAAAAAACTTATAATAAAATTACGTCATTTCAAAAGGGATGCCAATTTTGTGCAAATATACACACATTTTTGAATAAATTTGAGATTATAAAAATGCATTAGACATATTTTAATAGCAAATATGAAAAAGTGATTTTTCCATAAATTCACAAACGATTTTTGAACTGCTGGTCTATGCGTTTTTTTTTTTGGAAAAATCAGTCGATACCTATCCAAACATTTTGAAAAAAATGTCAAAATAGAAAAATTATAACGGGAAAAGTATAGTTTTATATATTGAATTATATACATATATCACTTAAATTTTGTTATTTTTAACAAACTTTTCTGCACAATGTTTAACCCGTCGAGGTGGTGGAATTGGCTCACCATAATCAATTTTATCATCATCATATGATGGAGGAGGTGCATTAATTGCAATGACCAAATGCAAAAATGATAATAATATTAACAACAAAACTTTTGTCATTTTCCAAATCTGATAAATTCATAACTTATCAGAAATAATAAAAATAAATATATATTCTTCAACAATGATTAAATTTTTCAAGTCCCGTTTTATTTGTGTCGCATAAACGGTAAAGTGTGCAAAAATTAATTTAACCCACAGGTTATCGAATTTTAGTAATTGAAATTTTAAAATTTTTTTTGTTTGTTTTTAATTTTAAACTATCTGATTGATACAATAATTATTAACAAAAAAAATACTATAAAAAAATTGTCATTATTGCAATTTTTCAATGCTTCCAGATAAATAAATAAATTAATGTCGTAAAATATGATCTTTATTGACTTAAAAACATTTCCATGCAATGATTCATCAATGTTAGCATTGTTGTAACATTTTGATTAAATGCTCTGCCTTTGGACGATCTTTGGGCGCAATGGCCAAACATTTTCGGATGATACGTTTCACATCACGCGGTACTTAAAAATTAAATGAAAAAGCCATAATAAAAATTTGATTAATGAAAAAATATCACTCAAAAGTTCGCTGATGTTCATTGGATCATGCACTTTTGGGTCCACCAATTGAAGCAGCAACGATTTGACCTCGGCATTGTCCAGGTGTGGGTATGGATCAGCACCCAATGTGAAAAGTTCGACCAAAAATATGCCAAAAGACCTTGAAAGTAATTTTAAAAGGTAATTGTACAAGATTGACATTTAAGATAGGCCCTATAATTTCAATTATAGAGTCTCAAAAAAATTGAAGCCTCGTAAAAAGCATATTATATTACCTAAGTATGCCCATGAATAAATTAGTCACCCCCTCTAGTTGAATCCCCCCCCCTTTAGTAAAGCGAGCATCTTTTAGAGGGGGGTTGGGAAATAGAGCCCCTCTCCCCGCTTCAGAGGTTTGGTATTGGACAAACAGCATTTTTTTTTCATTTCGACAATACCTAATTTGCTACATTCTAAATTAGGGTAGAGTGTAATCGGTTAACCGAACCAAAACCTAAAATCGGGGGTCCGAAAAGCGGCATAACCGAAAACCGGAGGGATCGGTTTTAAATTATTCTCTATCCTATTCTTCAATGAGAATATAATGAATTTAAATTGAATTTGAATTTAAATTGAATTTCTACCAAATGTCTGAGCGAATTGAAAATTCGTGCTTCTCCTCATGCTCTTCTCCAATCATAAGACATTCAGGTGCCATCCATTTGTAAGGCCAATATTTACGGTCGGATGTCCAGCACTCATAAATGTCATTTTTAGTTGAAAGCCCAAAAATATATTGTTTTTTTTTCTTATTAATATTAATAATAATAACAAAATTCAAAATTCCATTTTTACATTTGAGCATTCCCAAAGTCTGACAATTTGGCAATCAATTTTTGTGGTTTAAGCGGATCGCCAGAGAGAAGACAGTTGCGTGCACAAATATTGCCATGCACAATCAACAGTGTATGCAGCTGATAGAGGCCGGCACAGATCGTAAAATTGATTTACCGTATTTCCTCTAATTAAAGACCCGGGTCTTCTATTTTTCAATCCCTTTCTAAGGGGGTCTTCAATTGGAGGGGTGTCTTCAAATGGAAGGGGGTCTACTATTTTTTAATTGGAAGGAGGTCTTCAAATGGAGGGGGGTCTTCAAATAGAGGAAATACGGTATTATAAAATGTATTGAAATGTAATGCCAAATAAAACCCATTCAAAATTTTGGGAAAAAATTGTAAAAACGAAATGTGAAAACAAATTTAAACAGTTGCCTTTATTGAGGAAACCAAGCCCGTATCCAAAAAAAAATTCCTGGGAGGGAATGGTTTAAAAAGCAAATCTTTCCATTTCAGGGAAGAGGGGAAGAATTAGGCAAATTTTCCTTTTTTTTTCTGCTGGGGAAAAGCAAATTTTTCCAATTTCGGGGGGGGGGGATATTCCTCGCCTCCCCCTCCCCCTTGGATACGGGCCTGGAAGCACGAATTGGGCTACAATGGGCCCCCAGCCCCAAAACACCTCGGGGGCTAGATTGACTCCAACATTTACCTGAATTGCAATCCGGAGGAGATCTTTTTCCTGCAACTCCTTCACAATGCCTGTCGACCTTTGTTGTTCATTGAGAAATGTATGAACACTGCCCAAATTCATCCACTCCATCACAATGCCAAATTGGGCGGGCCTCAGTTGGCAAATGCCGTTGAAGCGACAAATGTGCAACGGCATTGTCTTGAATCGGTGCGTGCACATTCGAATGCGCCAACAAATTGCCGCTTCGTTCAGAAAAATGTCGTAATTCTCGTTTGGACATTTCATCGACTTGAGACATACTGACGATGATGAGTCGCGCAATGTGGACTTGTGCAACACCAGGAAGGCACCCTTATTTTTATTTTTTCAAATTAAAAAACGTTTTTTAAAGACTAAGCCTCGACCCCGAGGGGACGATAATTTCGGGTGAAGGGTAATGGAGAAAGAGGTAATGAATAGAGACTGGCACAAGACCGGGTCCTGTACAGGATTTTACAGAATCATGCCCAAAATCCTGTGATTTTTGGCTCAAATAGGATTTACAGGATTAATCCTGTGTATCTTGTCCCATAAAATTTTTTTTTACAAATCCTGTACAGGATCAAATAAATGCGATTTCGCAGAGTCGTGGCTTGTATATGACTATTTTCAATACCTCAGAAATTTTTTGACCAACTTTGAGTTGATTTTTAGAAATTGTCGGCAACTGAAAATTTATACATAATTTATTAAAAGAATAATAAATATTATTTTACCAATTTGATCAATGTCTTTACAGCCCATTCGTCCATCGCAAGAGCTGTTGGAAATTTGTACCCAGCAGTTGATGAAGTCGTCGACAAAGTTGCTGTGCTTGCTTTTCTTTTTCCATTTGGTTGATCAAAAAAAATTTTTTTTTAATTGAAAAAAAAATTTTTTTTTGCCTTACTAAAGAAACGTTTTGCCAATTTAGCAGCCAAAAAGCCGATAAATATTAATAATAAAAATGGCAATAAATAATAAAATATTGTTTTTGTTGCAGGGACAAATGAGCGAACATAAGAAGAAGTTGAACACCATTTGTGTGCTTTTGGAATGCAACACCTGAACTATAAACAGCCTTTGAAATTCATTTAAAAATAATGCATTTAAATTATTATATAATTTTCTTTTAAAATAGGGTTGTGTCCTCTGATCCCGACATTTTAGGGCGTCTTCCTTCCCGAATCAACCCAGATTTGCCATCATTCGAGAACCCCACATTTAGGATGGGGAAGCAACCCTATTTAAAAAATACATTGATGGTAATGGACACAAATCTCTTAATACATTCATTTCCTTCCATTCGCAATACCAATTCTAAAATCAATTTTAAATGATTAAATAGATAAATTGTTACAAATCATTAAAAAAGGAAAAGAATTAAAAAATTTTACTTGAAAATCTGTTAAATTACAGAATCCACCAATGTTTTTACAGTCGATGGTTTCGATTGAATATAAATTAAAATCCATAACATTTAATAGGTAGTAAAGTTTCTTAAATTTGAAAAAATAATAAGGTATGTAAATTAGTTTTTAAGTGTCTTAGGGTGGTTAAAAAATTATTTGAAAACTTACTGAAACTCTGTGACATTGCTCAGTGTGGAGCTCCTTCCTCTTATCATATGACACAATAAAAAACGCATTAAAATAAAAAATGCTAATCCGATTGACTGGAGGTGGGTGAATTGTTGGCCCCCTTATTTGCGAAAGAATACAGACAGATGCTTATCATCAAAATTCAACAAATTTATTTACCACCTTTCGCAGTATAAAGAAGTAATCAGCAGGTGATTAGTTAATCAATATTGTTTATAATACAAATTTCTAACAAATACAATAATCTTTAAGTAATTAAGGTAGCAAATTCATTCAGTTAATTAAGGGGGATTTTCTCTTACCCCAGGGACGTACCGAAAGGGGGTGGGGACGGGGGTGGGGAGGGGGTGGGGAGGGGGTGGGGAGGGGGGGGGGGGTACGTGTGGTACCCCACAAGGCCTCCAGATAGAAAAAATTTTCTCCATTAAGGGGAAGGAAATTTAAAAAAAAAAATAATTAAAGGAAAATTTTAATAATTTTCTTAACTAATTTCATTAATTTCCTTAAGAAAATCGACTATATTTTTAAACCCGAAAATTCCGGTCCCGGACTTTAGGTAAAAAACATTTTTTTATCTTGACATCATTGTCAGACTCTCATCATACATTCAAAATCTGTCGTAGCGCCATGCTGCCTATTATTGTTCGTGTCTTCCTGTTTTACATTCTTTTGCCCTATTCTGATGCCTCTAATATTCTTGTCATTTCGCCATCATTGTCGCCAAGTCTAATGATTGCCATGGGCCGTGTGGCAGACACATTGGCTGCAACGGGCCGGCATTTTGTGGCAAGTTTTAAAATTGACTTATTAATGTTCATATGTCAGGGATAGGGTCCGATACCGAATTTGCAGCCTTTTTGGGTCCGGATTTTCAAGGAAAAAACTCGCCTAAGAAAATTTGGACTTTAATTTTGCCTTTTATTTTTGCTAGCCTGTGCCCGATTATTTGTAAATCCAATAGCTTTATCGCTAAAGACTGTTTGGATACCGGAAATGAACCCAGTGCCAATGAACGGCTCCAAATTGGCACATCGCATAATTCGAATGACAAATGTGTCGGATGCTTTTCAACGTTTGAATGCACAAATGCCACAACTTTTTGACGACTCAGCTCACTCATTTTCGGCACGACTGTTGCTTGAGGATGTTGAGCTTGAATGGTGTGAAGGTAGAGAATTTAAATTTTCGTCAATTTAATGAATTTTATTTTTTTTGTTTGCAAATCATTTTCAGCAGTTTTAAAGCGAAAGCCTGAGCTTGATCAGCTGAAAGCTCAACAATTTGACATGGTCTTCTTCAACATGGAGGATCTGTGCTTGATTGGAATTTGCCATTATTTAAATATTAGCCGAAAAGCATTGGTCATCACTGGACCAATTCCTGACCAATACAATTGGTTTCTTGGTGAAAAAGATCATTATTTAAAGACTAAATTAAAATTTTAAATTACAAAGGAAAAAAACAATAATACTATTTTTTGCACCCAAAGGCATTCCACAACCGTTGAGCATTGTGCCATCAATGCAAGAAAGTGTGATGGTTGGGCCTCAAATGACCATGTTTGAGAGGGCATTAAATGTTTGGCAATACGCGCTGTCCATACTAGCACAGTGGAGAATGTATCGAAAGGTGTTCATTAATAATAGTTCGAGTTGTACTTTTTAAAAAGAGGTACTACTTATTTATTCTTTTTGGGACTGAAATTAAATTAAATTAATTTAAGTATTAAAACATTTTTTTTATCTTATTAGGCATGCTTAATCAATTCTACACAAAACTAATTGTAAATTAGTTCAAATTTATTAGCTTTTTCCGCAAGAATCAACTTTTTTTTTCAAAATTTTCACTTGTAGCGCTGATCGGGATTCGAGCCAAAAACATTTTTTTTAAATGAAACCCGCGCTAAATTTCGCTAGAATTAAAATTTCAAAACTCGTTGCTTAAAATGGGTTAAAATTGATTTTGTTGAAATATTCAGAATTAATTTTTTGCTATTTACTTTATTAAAAATGCGATTATTGATAGATTTTGCCACTCATTCAAGGCAAAAGAAAATATATTCGTAAATAGATTCACATAATTCAGCACATTTTAAAATTTTTGAAAAAATCCTGATCAAAAAATGGCAATTAGGATTAGGATACAGAAAAATCAAGATTCCAATCATGAAAAATCTTGATCCTGATCATTTCTATTTACAGGAGAATGCCATGTTCAGATTGCACATATCGCCTGCATTTCCCCCGTTGCAACAGCTCGCCTCACAAACCATTGACATTGCCTTTTTGTTTGGCGACGAATTTGTTGACCCGCCACTGCCGACACTTTCAAAAGTTTTTTTTGTTTTTGTTTTTAAATAATTCTTGCCCGACCCCTATGCCCCAAGCCTTACATTTTTGGGAACTTTAACCTGGTCATGAGTGATGTCGGCCCGAGATTTTGATGCCCGATCCCTGGCTACTTACAACGGCATCCGCACAGTTATTTATTTCCCCGATTGGGTCACTTAGCCCGGACAAATTTGGTCGATCTGACTCATCCCCTATATTTTGTGCCTCTTGCCAAAGCGGTATCTCCGGGATACAATTTCCGTCACCTCCCGGCATGCCATTTCTGGTAGTCTCGATATTTGCGATGCCCGGCAAGCTATCCCTAACGGACCCCGATTCCCTAAATTATTGCTCCATAGGGTCGAGGAAGCAACAAGAGTTTCTCATAAATCTTGTCCTTTAATATCGCAGGTGATACGAATCGGAGGAATTGGTATTCCAAAAACGCCGAATAAACTTGAATCGGTAATTAGATAGCCTAATAACATTTCATTTTTTGAAAAAATTAAGAAGTTGCTTCATGCCATCGAATCTGGTCCTCGTGGTGCCGTTTTGCTTAGTTTTGGCTCAATTGCGGACACTGCGCACTTGGACCATGGAAAATTGGGCAATTTATTTCGCGCATTTGCCACCAATTTTTCTGACTATGCTTTTATTGTGAAAATTAGCAACAAAGACAAATTCAGTCGTAAAATGGCTCAAAACTTGCATAACATTCACTTGGTAAAAAGAGACAAAAAATAGTTCAAATGTCGATTTTATTTAATGCAAAATTTTAAATAGTCCCAACAATCAATATTATAATAATATTAATTATTTTTTATAATTCATTATTAAATGTATTTTACTATTTTAGTTTGATTGGTTACCACAAACGGACATTCTTGGTAATAATTATGTGTCATATTTCCCGTATTAGAGCCCCGACCCCTTTATTAATCCTCCCCCTCCCCCCCTTAAATAAAGTTCGCCTTTAAAGGAAGGTGAAAAACAGAGCCTCCGGCGGGGTTTCTAATATTTTTTCTCCATTAAATTCATTCAACCTTAGCTCATCCGGCACTTCGACTGTTCATCACCCATTGTGGCTATAATTCCATGTTGGAATCGGTCATTCGAGGGGTTCCAATTTTGGGAATTCCACTGTTTTTTGACCAATTACGAGTGGCTAAGTCGGCGGAATTTCGTGGCTTTGCGCGGGTTTTGTCGAAGGCAGATCTTTTGCGACCCGAACGCATTGTTGACGAAATTGGAGAATTGCTTACGAATGCAAAGTATGTACACCTAAAAACGGCCTCTTCCCGAGTCATGCCATCATCCCAAATGTTTCCCGATATTTCGTCTCGATATTCCGGTTCCCCGATTTGCCATCTCAGTTGATCCCCGACATCTCCATCGACGACATCCTATCCCAACGGTCCCCAACATGCATCCTTGACGGTCCCTGATCTTCCCAACCCCTTAAACCGCTAACCAGGGATGCGATTTTGCCTGGGCAACCCGGCGTATGCCGGGTTTTGGGAGTCCGTGCCGGGTTTTTGAATTTTTGCCGGATATTTCAACTGGTTTGCCGGGTTTTTTGAGTTTTGGCGATCGCATCCCTTCCCCCAACACTGGGACATTATTGCCCCAGCACTCTGAGGAACAGTCGGAGACCAACTCTATAATTTAAAAAAACATAAATTTTAATTTTAGATACAAAACCAATGCCTTACGTCTGTCAAAGCTTCATCGACAAAAGCCCAATGCGCCTGATGATCAACTCGTCCAATGGTCCGAGTTTCTACTGCTGAATGGTCCACTGCCAGAGTTGGTGCCCGAAAGTGCCAGCATGGATCTGATCACCTATTTATGCTTGGATGTTTTTTTGTGTATGGCTATTACAACTTGTGGCGTCATTTTAGTTTGTCGGAAACTGATGCTGATTGTAATACAGTTTCTGTATGGCCCAATCAAAAGTGGTGATTGCACAAAAAATGCAAAGAAAATATAGATCTCATTCAGATCGCCAATTTTGTATTTTTTTTAAATTTAAATAATTTAATCCATATTAAACCAATAAAAAAGTGTGGATGTGGAGCCGTTTCTATTATGGTATAAATATGTCCAAGTTTCGTAGTTACCTTGGTGCAATATGTATTTTATTTTATAAGACTTTTTTAATATATGTATTGTGAGTAGGGTTCAACGGGACCTGGACAAAATCTGGTTTTTTTTTTACTCGGGACTAGTCCCGGTCCCGGATTTTCTAACGGGACTTCAGCAGACTAGTCCCGGTTTTTTGACCAGGATTAACTTGGTCCCGGTCCCGAATTGTGAGGAAGGCCAGCATTTTTTTTTTTCAATTTAGCGGAGCAGATAATTTCCACAAATTGAGACTCTGCAGCCGTTCATTGCCACTTTCCATCGATTGATTAGAAAGAAGGTTCCAGGCCCCCAGCTATTTTATTTTTTTATGTGCTTTTCCCATCTTTTGCTGAGTCAGGTGAAGATGTTGATCAATGAGGATAACCAATTGTTTTAAATATTTTTTGTCCTTTTTTTACCTACGAGCTATTATTTTACAATGGCAATGGTAATGAATTGCTAAAAATTACGAAGGCACATTATTCTGGGGTTAAAAAAATTTCCGATCACCATAATCTCTGTAAAGTTATGTTTATGTTTTTGTTCGGGTTCTGGACCGGGTTCGAAAAATCGTAAACTTGACTTGCATTTTTGTATTATATTTTTGGAACCTTAGAAATGTGACTTTCGAATTTTTTGCGTTTTCATGATAAAAATATAAAATTTAGAAGATGTCTAAATTCCAATTTATTTTGCCGCTCTTAACATTAGGTATTTGGTTTTTTTAATATAAATTTCATTATAGACCTAAAATTAAAAAATTTCCCAAAAAAGATTTTGTGCTCAATTCTGCAACGATGACAATTGAAGAGTTAAACAATTGGAATGTTGGGGACTTTGTGTTAAAGTTGGGAAAAATTTTCGAAAATTCACAATGGGTGGCAGAAGCGGCTTATGGTGAAAAGCCATTTCAAAATGTGGACACATTGTTCAACACTATGTTTCGTGGTATACATTTTACGTTACTTTATTTTATAACCCATCCCCCCTTTTAACGATGTCACCCCAATTGAAGCACCCTTTTTAGTGAGGTAGAAACTGGCCCACATCCACTCCATGAAAGAGAGGCCCTCTTTTGTCCTTTAAGTAGAGAGCGAACCCCTACCGGTTTCGAACCTAACCGGATCCGTGGTACGGGATCAGCTTTTTTCCGCAAAACTGTCCAGTACTCGTACTATGATCGGCCCGTATCTTTACTCGTACTTTTCGAATATTTTTCAAAAATATTTCTTTATAATTGTTTTAAATTTTTAGTCATAATGAATGCTGAACGAGAAAAACAGCTGGAACTGATCCGTGCGCATCCAGAATTAGCAGGGCAGAACATGATTAGCGGAAAATTAACTCAACATTCAACCAATGAACAGGTACAGCAAAATAAGCTTTTTAAAAAATATTAAATTATTTTTCGTATCGGTTTTAATCTCGACAAAAAAGCCAAAATTTTAGACAAATGCTGGTCTCAACGTTTTAACGAGTCAACAGTTGGCAGAGTTTAATTCACTGAATTCCGCTTTCAAGGCGCGCTTCAATTTCCCGTTTATTCTTGCACTTCGCGATTATGAACAAGGTTCGGTACCGTCCATAGCCCTTTTTGGAATGTACCGTATTTCCTCTATTTGAAGTCCCCTTAGACGTGGATTAAAAAATAGAAGGCCCAGACCTTCAAATAGAGGAAATACGGTATGTATATTCAAATTTTTTGTTTCTAAGGTGGCATTGATGCAATTTTGGCCGCATTTCGTCGTCGAATTAACAATACGGAAGAGGAAGAAATTAACGAAGCACTGTCACAAATTGGTCGGATTGCTCGGCATCGATTGGATGATGCATTCAATGATCATTGTTTGGACTCATGAATAAAAAATTTGTTGAGATACAGCTGTGTTGTTCGGATCGAGAATTTTTCGGGACCCGGGATCGGAATCGTGAGAAGACACTGATATTCGGGAACATTTCGGGACCGGGACTTCATGAGATAATTTTTGGGTGTGTATTAAATTCCAAATGCGCATTCAAAGGCCAAGGGGTGTGAAAAGGTCCCGAAAACGGGACAAAAACACAGGGACCCGGGACTGAGATCACAAAAAATCGAGAAAATCCCGGTTTCCGGGACCTGGACTCTCGGACAACACTGAGATACAGTTTGGCATTTCATCTTTTTCCGCTTATTTATATTCTGCTGATTGGTTTAATGAATGAAATGTTTGAAGATAGAACAATGATTGATTATTCTGAATTTTTAGTTTTTTTTTGTGGGGCGATTAATCAGTGATAACACATGGAATCACCCAGATTTATTCCGAACACTTCTATATTTTTTCCCAATTTATCTTTTTGCATGTCTAGTGTACATACACTTGTACCTAAATTAAGTGTCAATTCAAAGATTTATCCAGACGAATAACGAGGGATAAAAATTTAAATGGCCAATTCTAATGCGTATTTAAAATAATTTTAAAGCTTATTTGAACAATAGGGCCTTTAATTTAGACATTTTAGAAGTAATACGCTCAATTAAGAATGCCAAAAAGATATTCAAATATAAACCCCGTCTGCTAATTGCTACATTTGTCCCAAAATGCGTAACAATTTTTGTTCGTTGGCGAAAAATTTAGAAGAAAAAATGTTTTTTTTTTAAATCAAATTTCATCTTATATATTAAACATAAATGCATTAAAATAGAAAAATGTATTTTAAAATTTAATAATTTTTTCATAGTTTTGTGCCATTACATTTTCATGGGACTTGAAATTAATCTCGAACCGGTCGGCATGTTGATGGGCGTGTTCGAGCCCGAAAAGTTTACCCAAATGTACAATTGCAATGTGTACAATGTTGATGACATTCCGTTGGAGCAACGACAATCAATTCCACTAGGAATTATGTTTCTCACCTTGGGGCTGATTTGTGAGGTAATATTATGAAAACGTAAAAAAAAATAAATTAAAATACCGTATTTCCTATAATTAAAACACCCTTCCACTTTTTCCAACAACCGCAATAGAGCCTTTGGGGGAGGGCTAAAAAGCTAGCACTTCTCTAATAAAGTACCCCCCCCCTCCCTTGTAAAGAATACTAGCGATTTATGTAAAATACCTAGAGGCTCTTAATTAATTAAAAAATCAAATTTTATTAATATTTATTTAGCTTCTCTACTTGCCGTGCATGATTGCAATTCGCAAGCACATGGACAGCACATGTTTTAAGGTAAATACATATAATCTAATCAAATTTACCTATATTGTATTACAGGTGCTATTTTCGTTCGAGAAAAGTTCCCCGAAATCTCAGTCTCCCTCTTGTGTCCAAAAAATATCTATTATGTCATAATAACAGGGCTGGCTTAGGTTCGATTTCCATACCAAATTCTACTACCTACATACTAGGAATGCTCGTTAGTACCAATACCGAGTCAGTAAAAGAGCAGGCCTTTTTTTGTACCGGTACCGGAACTGAATACCGGGGTCAAATACCGACTACCAGGGTCGAATACGGGTACCGGGACCGAGTCCCAGGTACCGGGAAATTTCTGGTACCGAGCATCTTTCCTAAATACAACGTATTTCTTATTTAATTGGAAATCTTTTTACTCCTCAGTTCATGTTCTACATTGCGGTGGCTGACATGCTAGCACTGTTCATTAGCGGCGTGCTGACCGGCTATTTGGCATTAGTTGGAGCCGTCTACTGTACGGCACCAAAGTTCATTTACTTCATGGGCGCATGGGCAATTTGTAAGAGGAGGACAGACAATTTTTTCAATTAAAAGAATCATTGGTTTATTCATCGTATATATAAATTGAAATTTAAATTAGATTGCACCCGAATAACCGACATTTTTGGGCCTCATTCCACCACCGGTCCCTAATCCGACCACTTTTCCTGGCAACTTAGACTGTCCCCGACCAGGTCCTCAACCTCTGACCTGGTGTCTCAGATTGATTTTCTTGTCCCGACGGTACAACGGGGCACAACCCCATTAAAATCTATTAAGACATTTTGGACCTCAAATCTACCGCCGGTCCCTAACCCGACCAGTTCCCTGATAACTTTGACCGTCCCCGGCCAAATCCTTAACCTTTGACCTGGACCCCGACTTTTCTTGTCCCGGATGGTGTAACGGGGCATAACCCCATTAAAATCTATCAAATTATGTAAGGCCTTTGGGGAACCGAATCCACTGCTGAGATGGTGTTGGCATTCAACCGATGCGTGGAGTTGTCCTCTTCCTACTGGGCCGACGTGTTGTTCCATGGCAAGCGCACATATTTGTGGATGATGATCCCAACTTTTTATGGGTGAAAAATTTAAAGATTATTTTTATTATGAATTTAGAGAAAAAATCTTGACACAAAAAGGCCTAGCATATTTTGTACCACAATATCAAAATTGCTATTGATTATGAGTAAAATTTGGAAAATCATTTTTATTTTTTGCTTTTCTCAACTTTATCTGTTTCGCTTACCTAATTTTTTTTTGGGATTTTCACTTTTTTTGGATTTTAGCACTTTGCCTTATATTTTAATGTCGATAGGGGGCTCTAATACAGGAAATACGGTGTCTATAATCATTTTTTCATTTCTCTCCAGCTTATACTTTTTGCTGTTCACCACTCCAGTGAAGTTCAGCGGTTTGTTCGTCTCCTGGTTCTTCAATCCTCATGTTGGCTACATTGACGATTTTGGCCAAACTGTAATTTCTACTCGAATTAACTAAAGCCGACTTAAGACATTCATTCGGACTGGGTTTCAGCGGGACCGGGGCGAGAAATCCCGGTTTACCAATGTCTAAATTGATTTAAGACCAAATACGATTTTTTAATAAAAATATTGTTTTTTTAACAAATCTGATCAGTTTTCTTTTAAATTTTCGCTCATAGTCCCGGTCCCGACTTCTCCAAGCCCAGAAAGGCCCAGTCCAGGTTTTTGTGAAAAGTCCTGCTGATAACGTTGAACCCCAATTCGGACCATTCGGGGGGCGGTCAATGAATCCTTTTAAATAGGGTTGGTTCCGGATTGGGACTAGTCTCGGGTTTTCACACCAAGAATTCAATGTTATTGCCGTTTCAAACCGCGAAAAATCTGGGTCCCTACCCTAGTTTTTTCAAAATTCCAGGCGCAAATCACAATTAAAAAACGACAAACGATATTTTTTTTGTCCTAACGATAAATTCAAACGACAAATGCCAAATTTGTCGTTTGTCGTCCAGTTTGTCGTTGGTAATTGTGATTGGCCCCGGGGGTCCCGATCTATCCTACGTATAATCACCATTTTTTAGTACCACAATGACTTGCACATGATCCACAATTACATTGTTGTTGTGGTGTTGACTGGCACTTATTCAACATTTGCAATCATTTTGACAATCAAAACGTGGTCACTAAAAGGCTCAACCACCGGCGGTGGCGCTTCACGTTCACAGCGAAGGGTTATTCAAATATATAAATAGTGTAGAAGTGCATCGAAAGGAAAAACCCAAAATCGAAAACCAGACCCGAAAAGCAAAAGTTGATAATTTTTCCATAGCTATTCATTATTTTTTGTTCGAATTTTCGGGAAATTGAAAATGTAAAATAGAGGTTCGGCAGTGCCGATAATAGGCGCTGCTGGGAAATTTTGAAACTTTAATTTCTTATGAAAAAATGAAGCAAATACAAATGACCTTTCTTGGGAAAAGGGTAGAAAACTGCACTAGAAAAAAACATCACAAAAAATAATTAAACTCAATTGAAAGAAAAAAAGCCGGAAAAATCGAAATTTCGGGTGCTCTCTTAATAAATAGCTAGGTATATTGAGTAATAATTTTCATTATTTTTGTCTTGTAGACCTTTTTCCAAGTGATCCTAATCAGCTCTGTGAATGCGACCACAGCTTTTCTCTACGTTTACATGCAATTTGCACGGATCTCTGAATTTTTGATCGTTATGGCTCAACTCACCTGGATGCTTTCACATGGTAAAAATTAGAGTTCGGATAGGACCGGGTCCGGTACAGGATCCAACAAGATCCGGTGGTCCGGTCATGTGATTTTTAGAAAAACAAAATTATCATTTGAAAACGACCGGATCCGGAATCTTGCTCATTGGAAAATCTTCCGAAATCTTGGTACTGGATCTTGGTCTCAAAAAACAAGGTTAGCAAGATTGAAAATGACCGGACCGAAATCTTGGTGATTTGGACTCAAAAAAACAAGGTTAGCAAGATTGAAAAGGACCGGACCGAAATCTTGGTGATTTGGACTCAAAAAAACAAGGTTAGCAAGATTGAAAACGACCGGACCGAAATCTGGGGTGATTTGAAATTTTCCGGTCCGTGATTTTGAAAAATCCGAACTCTAGTACAAATATTTGGAATTACAAACACAAATAATTGCCATACAAACAATTGCTGCCACAGGCATTCCGCCGATCATCTATTTGCTGCTGAACAAAACGGTCCGTCGTGATGTGGCCAAAATGACTATGTGGGCCTTGTCTAAAGTGTGTTGCTTCATCAAAGTGGAAGAGGGCTTAAGCTCAATTCTGGCCGGATCACGCGTTGGACCAACAACATCCATTGCGCACTGATCAGAGCAGCAGCAGCAGCAGGGATGTGATTTGGCATCGAGATCGCGGCTTTTATCTAATTTGCCCCTTCCCCATTCAAGAATTCAAAGCTTTCACCACTAGGGTTGTCGGTTTGAAACCGAACTGAACCGAAAAAGCCCGAGAAAATTCGGTTTCGGGTTATCGGTTCGGTCGGTTCGGTTCCTAAGGATTTAAAGAAAGCGACAATTCTATCCACCACCCTCGAAAATCCATTATTTGTTAAAATGATGCCTGATTTTTGCCTGATTGTTGTGGTGTACATCTTCATCCCCTATTCAAAAATTGCTTAAATTCCCCCCCCCCCCCCCCCCCTCTCCACGAAAATCCGTTTTAATTGGAATAAAGCAGCCGTATTTTTGGCGAGTTTTTGGTCATCGCGCAGCCCTGGATCAGAGAGAGGAGAGAGAGAGAGAAAGAAAGAGAAGAATTCGAACGGATGATGATTACTTCGTATTTAAATTACGACTGGTCTTTAAAAAAAATTAGAATTTATAATCTCGATCTTAATCTTCAGATAAATAAATGAAATTTGAAGCGTTTTGGATGCATATTTGTTATCCAAAATTAGTAAATTATATCCATGTTTATTTATGTTAATATTTTGGAATTTTTAAGGAAATTTTTTTGAAATATGCAAAAAACTGAAAAAAAAATGAAACGCCATGGCAGATTTACGAAACACCCATAGTGGCGGAATTATGAAACGACCTAGCATTTTTGTCAAGATCTTCAATGTTTGGAAAAAAAAATTGTCTTGCTAGCTTTTAATCAATTTTCAAAAAAATTACTTTTATGGCTAAATGCCTTGCGTTGAATTTAGAATTACAGATTTTTTTTTTATTAATTTGGGTACATTTTCTGCATTATTCCTATTTTGCAATTACATCCATCTTTAATGGACAAATTTCGCGATATTAAATCCATATACCCAGTTTATTAAGGGTAGTGTGGAACATACTTGCTAGGTTACATTCCTGGTTTTCAAAAAAACCGGGCGGTAAGGTCCTGAATGGCGCGCCAACGATTCGTCGAAACGACGATTCGTCGAAACAGCCAAAAAGCGACGATTCGTCGAATCAGCCAAAAAGCAACGATTCGTCGAATCAACGATTCGTCGAAATGACGATTCGTCGAATCGGCCAAAAAATTTCGAAAACCCGATTTCGAACTCGAACAAACGTTTATTGTCGAAATTTAATTTTTTTAAAGCAAAATTTTTGAAAAACTAGGCCTAGCTTAGGCTTAAGGGGTATAAAATTTTTTTCCAAAACTAATTTCTAGGGGTATTTTGGGACGCTGAACACGAATCTGACCTTCCTGTTGACCAGTTACGAACCACTAAGCTAATAATTCGAACATCGGGTCGAGTTTTTCGGAAAAGAATCGGATTTTGTTCAATTTGGGGTTCGAAATTTATCAAGAGTACGATCAGATCATGATCAGCGCCTTTGCCATGAAGAAGAGTTCTCATAATAACCAAAAAAAAAAAACTCTCGGGACAACTAGACTACATTGTAGCATAAAAAAATTCGACCCGATGTTCGAATTCTTAGGTTAGGGGTTCGGAACAGGTCAAAAAGAAGGTCAGATTCGTGTTCATCGCCTCAAAATATACCTAGAAATGAGTTTTGGGAAAAAAAGCGTACCCCTAAGGCTAAACCTAGGCTTAGTTTTTCCAAAATTTGGTTTTAAAAAAATTAAATTTCGACGAATCATTGTTTCGACGAATCGTTGCTTTTTGGCTGATTCGACGAATCGTCGCTTTTTGGCTGATTCGACGAATCGTCGTTTCGACGAATCGTTGATTCGACGAATCATCTTTTCGACGAATCGTAGGGAGGCGTCCTGAATTTTCAACCGGGATGAATATACACATCTTGGCATTGGCTTATTCTGTCCCCGTTTTCGGTGTCCTAATTCTGACCCTTCGACGATAATTTGAATTTCCCTCGTTGTCATTTTATTTTTGTGTCTGCCCCAAATGTTCATGTGTCTCCCCTTTATTGATTGGTTATCTGACCCCTGCCCCCTCACTGATATTGCTCCCCCCATATTCTCTTCTTTCAGTTGTATTTCAGTCGTGCCCGGAAAATGCGTCAGTGGAAAATGCGTCAGTAGAAAATGCGTCAGTGGAAAATGCGTCAGTGAGACAATATAGACGAGAAAGTCAAGATGTTGAGTGCGAAATTTAAATAGCAAGATTAATATTTTATTATAAGTTTAAAAGCATAAAAAATTCTCAGGTTGTACCTCGTGCGACTTAAACTAATAAATATTGCTTTTTGGTCATCGATATTAATTTGCATATACATACTACTAGGCTGTGTTATCAGTAATTTTCGGTTGTCTGTTGTTTGTTTGCATTACTTTCTCGACGGCATATCAATCGCCGAGCATTTTAACCGGCAGAATCCGTCTAGAATCAACAATCTTAGCTTTTTTTGTCTAGTAGTCAATCCTATTTTTAATATTTTGTAGTAAAAAATAAATAAATGTTATCCTCATCATCATCGTCAGCGCCCGAGGAAGGGGAATTGACCGAAGACGTTGCTGCAGTAAATCAGCCAATTAATCAACAACGGAGATTTGATCTGCTTAAATCCAGTAACCAAAGGGATGTTTTGTGTGCAAATGGCTATGAGTACCATTTTGAAGCTGACAGTAGAACTGAACCGGGTAAAAAATAGCCCCCATAATTTCTAAATTAATGCCTCCCTTCCGGGAGAGAGGGATGAGCCGGAAAAGTGTTTATGTTGAACAGGATGCGGCATTGCAAGCGATTTTTGACGACCGCGGCCAACGACAACCATTGGACTACCACTGACGCATTTTCCACTGACGCATTTTCTACTGACGCATTTTCTACTGACGCATTTTCCACTGACGCATTTTCCGGGAGCCATTTCAGTTCTTGCGGAGTTGTATTAATTCGTATTTTATGCGGATAATTTGTTCTCTCCCAATTTCGTGTCTCTTTAAATAAAAGTATTCTCTCCAAAATATTCCCCCGACTTGAATTGAGTGTTGAATTTGAAAGAGAGTGAGAACGATACCGAACCCGGACATTCCCCATTTCCTCATCCCCGCCCTATTTCCCCTTCCTTTCTTCATTTACGACGTCGGTAAGTCCTCTGGTCCCAAAAATTTCTATACAAAAGGTGACAAATGAAAAACCATAATCCCATATACTGGTGTTAGGTCGATTGGCGATCCACAAAAAAAACTGTGTTTGATAAATAGGAGAGTTCGGATCAAGTTTTGGGCTATAACTTTCTTATTTCTCAACCAATTTCTATAAATTTGATTTCAATGTAAAGCTATAAATGTTTAGAATCAATGCTTAAGCAAAAGCTAAGCGATTAATCAACTCTCAAAAAAGTTATGATTTTTAAACTGCGAAAAAGTCATATTTTTGTGCTAGCTTTTCGAGAGTGGATTAATCGCTTAGATTTTGCTTAAGCATTAATTCTAAACATTTATTGCTTTACACTTATATCTAAATTTTTAAAAATTGGTTGAGCAATAAAAAAGTTATAGCCAAAAACTTGATCCGAACTCTCCTATTTATCAAACACTGAGTTTTTTTGTGGACCGACTCAGCACTCCAGATATTAATTGAATGGGCAAAAAAAATTTATGAATGTCTCCATAGTTATAAAAATTTTGCCAATGGCAAAAATATATACAATAGAATAAATTGGTGTAAAAAGGAAAAAGTTGATATCCGAAAAAAATTAAATCATGTCCGTTTCTTGTAATAATTCGCTGCATTTCCACCGTTAGCCGCCGTCAATTTTGTGCAACCATTTTTTACAATAGGAGCCGCAGCCAGCGCCACATTTTCTGCTTCATCATTTTCGGCGTCGTCGGTGAACAACAAATAAATGCGGTAAATGAGCGAAATAAAGGTCCAGGAGATGAACACAGAAATACCAGCCATATGCTTAATTGTTATAGCGTATATTGCAATGCCGTACTTCCTATATTTGAGCCCCCGGGTCTCTATGTCTAGTCCCACTCAAAAAGGGGGCTTTATTGGGGGAGGAGGGCCTACTAAAAGGGGCGGGGCCTATTTGAACCCTACACAAAAAGGGGGTTTATTATAGGAAGCAGTTATTAGAGGGAATCTTATTAGTAGCGGTTTTATAGAGGTGGCTTTATAGTTTCACCTTCTTAAAATTGGGGGGGGAGGAATCTATAATAGGGGATATTTCATTATAGCAAATATAATTGACTGATTAAATTATCTTTATTTAATCATGGAGGGACTCTATTAAAGGGGGGGGGTCTTTAATTATAGCAAATATGTTAATTTTGAATTATTTATTATTGAAATTAATATAAATTTACCTTATTAGACCAGTGTGCATGATACGTGAATTGAGACCAAAATTGCGCTAAATTGATGCACAAAATCATGAACAGTCGAGTTTCTGCAGCCAATTTGAAGCCTTCGCGACGTCCACAATTTAACTGAAACATAATAAATGAAATTTTAATAAAAAAATATTGAATAAATAATACTAGCGTAGTAAGAATTTTTTTTTACTGCATATGTGCTGATGATATATGAGGTCAAAAAGTTGACACCAATAATTTGACCACAAAGTTGATGGGACGCGTCCAGTTGCACCAGTACCTGAAATTTTAGTTCATTTTAAATTTTAATTAAACAAGTTTTGCTAAAAGCCGTACCCGTCTTTCCTGTATTATAGCCCCCCCCCCTCCCCCCGCAGCCTATTTATCCCAAAAAGTGGGAGGGGGGGGTCTTATAAAAAGAGTATTGTTCTTGCCATAGGAGGGAGGAGGAATTCTATTTTCTACTCTACCCCACAAAAAATGCCAATTTTAAAAAATTTGATCAAATAACAAAAGTTAAAAAATTTTAGAAAAATTGGAAAAATTTCCAACTTTCACTTTTTTGGGTTTCGGTTTCGGCTTTTTATATTAATTACTTGTCTCCGCAGAAGCCACAGCGGGGCAAATGCCCACCCAAAGCCAATCACAATAGCCATCACACTATCCAATTGACAGAAAATGTTGGCCCAACATTTTATTATTCCAATTCGTTCAGCTAAAATAAACAGTTTTGGCAAACAAAAAAATTAATTACTTGTTTGAACCTAAAGACAATTCGAAAGCTCTCATCATGTTTAAATGCAGTGATTAAGCGGAAGTTAAGTTTAAAAATAAATAATTTCTTGAAAGGATATGAATTCTCAAATGCGAAAAACGCTTTTCGAATGATATCGAATTTGTAGAATTTGGTTAACTAAGAAAAAAGTTATGCACCAAAAACTTGGGCCTCAAAAGCGGCGCACAAAATACCTAGAGATCGGAATTTTGGAAAAAACCTGGACCTGGATTCTGGATCTGGATCCAGAAAAAATCCAGACTGATCCAGATCCAATCCGATCAATACAAAATAACCCAGTCCGTCAATTAATAAACTGCTTACTTTTTGGCCAGCCATTAACAAACAAAAAAAGCAGACACACAGCTGAATTTGCAATCAGTAAGCAAACGAATGGGCGAATGATCACTTAACATAGGAAAAATTTATTTATTATTGTTTTAATTTTAAGAATTCAGAAAAAAGGAAAAGCGCCCAACAATTGTTTGGCGTTAAAACCGCAATTGGTAAGCAAATCTATGCGATTTAACAATTCACAACAATAGTTTAAAATTAAATACCACAATAATCCACTAAAAAGCACAATTTTCGTAACTTTTTCATTGGTTGTCAAATCGCTTAGATTCTGCTTACTAATAGGTTTTTGAATTTGTGATTGTGGGATTTGGCTTCAAATCGAGTATCCGATTTTGGGAATTGTTTATTTTAATTAGATGGATAACCATAATGAATTGAATGATTACATATTTTAATGTTGTCTACATGCATTGCCTGGGTGTGTGCAAAAACGAAGGCACTAAAATGTAAATTTTTAATGTTATTCAAATTTATTTTTATAAATATATAAATTTTTGTTTGATTTTTTCGCCATAGTCGGACTCAGTAACCGTAACGTACGTTAGCACGTTTGCAAGCAGTCGCAGGAGCAGACATGTTGAGTTCAGACATGACGAGAGTGTTTCTGATGAACAACAGCGCCATGTGAAGCATGCCGTGGCCAGAAATTGGCCGCCAATGCATCGTAACAAATGCCAATGGACGCCATCAGTGTGGTGCCGTGTCTAAAATAATAAATTGTATATTTAATAATACAAATTTAATGCCAATGATGACTCTGTGTTCACTAGGATTCAACGGGACCAGGACTGACTTTCACCAAAACCGGGACCGAGACCAAGTTAGCCCCTGTCCAAAAACCGGAAAACCGGGACTGGTCTGCTGGAGTCCCGGTAGAAAATTCGGGACAAAAATCAGGGACTAGAACTTTAGTGTTCACATTTTTGAAAATTAAAAAAAAAATGATAATAAAAATGTTCTATTAATAAAATTGATTGACCATGATCAGTTGTGCGACATGATGAGGTGCAATAAATAAGCATAAGCCAATGAAGCAATACAATGCTGCATCGAGAAGCAAAAATTTGCGCACAATTGTGTCCCACCGGACAACAAAATTTGACGACATTCTTTAAAAGTGATAATTTTCTCTAAAAAAACTTAGATTTAGTTAGAAAATGGTAAAAATATATATATATATATAATATAAACAAAATGTCTTCTGTTTTTTAACAAGTTCCACCAGAACCCCGCCACCAGCAGCTGCTGGCCCCTCTAGGCTTTTTGCAGCTCCCGGTCCGAATTAGGGTTGGTCCCGACCCCGGCCCTGAAATGCCATCCATTGCGAACCAGTCTTTATAAAACACCGACACGAGACCCCACCCCGACATTTTTAGATTTCTGCAACAACCCCAGATAAATTTGTTGGACTGGAATTTCGCTTCCGACCCCGATATACAAATTCTATTAAAAAAAATCCAAGCCTTTTAGACTAATGAGTAGCATTTATCCCAGGACCTAATTTTTCGTCGGGATGGTGGAGATAAATAGCTGTTAAATGTTTGGTCCACCTTTCGATGGCATTTCAGACCGGAAACGCTTTTGGCATATGTAAATATATCCAAAGTAGTACACTTTTTCGATTTGGCCACACATGATGTACTTTAAAAAAATGAAGAAAAAATGTGGGAGAAAATTTGATTTTGTAAAAAATCAAACCATTTATTTTTGATTGACTAGAATAACAATTTGAGTCACTTTTAAATATTTGCCCTCTGGTCGTGTGGACCGGGCGGCCGTAAATCCCTTCCCACCAATTCGAAAATGATTGGATTTGTTAGTCACGTTGGGAAACTCCGAATCACCAGACAGAAGAAACCACACTGTAAAATCGGCAAAATTCAACGTTTTACGTCATTAAAATGTGATCATTTTGAAGTTGGGAAAAAAGGCCGAAAGCATTAAACAGAAAATTTGGTTTTTTTAAATAGTTACTTTTTTATTTTCACAGTGAAATAAAAGTTAGTGAATGTTTAGCAAAAAAATGTTCGCTTAAATAGATTATCATTTCTAAAGAATATAGGTATTTTAAACAATAAATGAATTCATTACATAATTAAGTGTGTTCTTTTGTCTCACTTTTTTACATCCACAAAAAGAAAATTAATGAAAGAGCGCAATTATCAATTCTACTATAAAGTTTATTCATTTCAACAATTTTTAGGTGATAATTAGCTATTATATTGAAAAAGGGTAAAAATTGAATTTTGTCTGCATTTTAAGAATCGGAGTTTGATTAATTACCATTTTTGGAAAACCGCCCCTAATCCAACATTGGCATTTAAATTTAAACAATTCACAATATTAGGTGTTTGTTTAAATTTAAAAGAATTTTTTAATATAAAAAAGATTGCGCTTAAATATTTGTACGAGTTTCAGAAAAACTGCCAGTAATCCAACATTGGCATTTAAATTTAAATATCTGTTCGTAAGTAAATGTTGGAAAAAAATTGTTTTTAATTGTTGTTCATACATACATTCGAATTCGACCATTTTGTGACGGCATTTGGTGTGGGAGCGTTGACGCACTTTGGGACCGCCCAATTAACCGCCTTAAAAAGAGGGCTCGCCCGCCAACAAAACTCGTGGCTTTTTCGGAAATTGTTGCCCTTTAACCAGCCCCACACACCCACACGGCACACATAAAGCTTTTGTTGTGCTGTAGTCATTGGTCGACTGCCGGTGTACCAATGAATATGTAACAAATTTGTGAAAATAAAAATAGTGCCAAGGCAGTTCGTACAATGGCAGTTCGTATAATTTAAAATTGTAAGGACCAAGGGCGTATCCAGAGGGAGGGGGGGGGGGGGGAGGAGGCTTCACCTCCCCCCGAAATGGGAAAGGAAAAATTTTAATGGGGGAAAGAAAAATATGGCAATAGGCAATAAACCGAAAAGTACACCACTAAATATCACATGAAAAAATCGGAAAATACACCCCTAAAGATTGACTTTTTCAGTTCCATCCCCCCCCCCCCCCCCGAAACCCGAGTTCTGGATACGCCCTTGGTAAGGACTATAACTTTTTATTAGTTAAGCATATTCTACAAAATTGATATCATTCGAAAGTTTTATGAGTTTTACTGTATAACTTTTTAAAAAGTAAATTAGCTTTTGCTTAATGATAGCTTCTAAATATATAAGGCTTTCAAATGATACCAATTCTCAAAATATGGTTTATTAATAAAAAAAGTTATAGTCATTACCATTTTAAATTGAACGAACTGCAATTGACCCAATAAAGAAATCTAAAACCAAAGCGTCTCCTCAATGCAATTATTTTGGTTCGAATGTGATTCCAAGTGTATTATAATCAATTGTGATGAATGAATGTGCATTAACAAAATAGGATTCGCTAAGATTGACAGTTCTCTGACGATATATGCGTCGCAGGTCATTCTGATGCTGAAATATATATTTCAACAAATTTGTTATACCGTATTTTCTCTAATTGAAGGCCCGGGCAATCCATTTTCAATCACCTTCTAGGGGGGCCCTCAAATGGAGGGGGGCTTTCAAATGGAGGGGGGCCTTCTATTTTCCGATCGAAATTTTTTTATTCCATAAACTTTATCTATAATTCCAATGAAATGTCACTCAAAAATACATTTTTTTTTTCTTCAAACCCAAAGCCTTAGCAAAAATTTTACCTAACTTTTGATTTTTGAGGTCCTTGGAACTAAAATAAATATATTGTTTGTGGTAAGCAAAATCTATTGGATGAAAACAGCGAAAAGTTTTTGGAAAATTTAGGTATGCCTAGGCCTATTACTTTTCATCGTCGGTACTTCCTATAATCCAATTAACATTAAAACATTGGTACAAAAGTAGTTTGGCGACGCGTTTTTTCCGCAAATTGGGGGGGGGGGGCCTTCAATTGGAGGGGTCCTTCAAATGGAGGGGGGCTTTCTATTTTTCAATCGTCGTCTAGGGGGGCCTTAAATGGAGGGGGGCTAATTCTTACCAATAGTGACAAAATTTCGGGCATTTCCTCGATTATCACTTCCACTGGGCCAGTAGTTCGGCTGATCACGTCCATTTGTGTCAAGCTCACAAAGTGTTTGCCCGGTGGAATTTTATACCGATTGTCCACATCATTTTGATCATTCCCGGAGACACTTGTTCGTTGTTCATACATAATCCATGCCACAGGGTTTGTTAATGTTTTGATTGTGATGTCGCAATTCAACCAAAGGCGTTTCTCAATTAATAGCGTTATATTTCCGTACGAAAATGTGCCACCAGTAATCAGGATGGCAAGGGCCATAGTTATGGAGCTCATTTGAAATAAATTAATCAATTTATGTATGTTTAAAAAATTTTTAGATGTGTCTAAATTGTTATATTAAAATTATAAATTTGTACATGGTTACAATTCAAAATATTTGGGTTTTTTAATTTTTTGAGTATTAATAGGCAAATTATTGAATTCAAATACTATGTAATGCTTTTCTGTTGTTGAGATTTTAATTTATTCACCAGAATCCACCTACATTCCAAGATTAAAATAATTTCATCATTTATGTATGATTTTTTTAAATGAAAATTCTTAGATGTATCCAAATTGTTGACATCCAAATTATAAATATGTCAATTAAGAGGGGTTTCTAAAATTTTTTTGGATGGGTAAATTATTGAATTCAAACAATATGTCTTTGTTTTATTCACCAAATCTTAATAAAATCACAGAATATATCTATATTCTAAGATTAAAATAAATTCATTAGAATGTTTCTTCTCCTTTTATTTATAACAATTATCAAGCTGTGCCGAAGCCGATTGCGTAGGATAAGCTGATGACGTTTTTAGCATGATCCATTGACAAAGCATAATGACATAAATAAATATATATACGTAAAAAAACAATTATAATATATTAATTGGTGCTTTCAACGTAAATTTGCTCCTTTTTTCTGTACATCTACTATGTGTATAATGAAACAGCAAATATTTACAACAAGAAATCATTGTCGATTGGATTATCAAATATTTGGGATTTGCATATTTTGCAGAGATTTATACATATTCTCAACCTAAAGTTGTGGTAGGAAATCGGGCCATCTTTTCCAACAAGTCCAGCAACAATTGAATGCCATTGCTTTGGTCAGCGACTGCAAATTGAAGAACGCTTAATCTAAGGCTTACTACAGTATTTCATATAGAATTCTCATCGATATCTACTTATTAATACAAAACCATCGAATTAGGCTTTCAATTAGAGGAGTGGGGGTTCCATTTTCAATTCCCCCTAGGCTCAGGTTGGGTTTTTAAAGAGTAGTCTTTCAACTAGAGGGGTGAGGGCTTCAGTTTTTCAATCCCCCTCAGGCAGGGTTTTTAGAGAGTTGTCTTTCTATTAGAAGTGTGTGGTCGTTCTATTTATTAATTGCCCTCGAGATTAGGTTCTATTCAAAGGTGGTTTTCTAAATTCTCATTGCTTCTACGGAGCCTTAGAACTTTCAAAAAGAACAAAAAAGGCCTTTTCACCTTACACAAACCAATTGAAGCCGCGGATTGGCACGTCGAAGCCTCCAGTTTGTCAAGGCAACCTTTAAAACCAATAATTAGAGCATTATTGCCCGAGGTAGGACCGATACAATTATCTTAAAATTGAAAGGAGTCTCCCCAGCTCACCAACACCCAACTCACCAATACCCAACTCACCAACAATAAAAATTTTAAACCTAGCCTAATCCTAAGCTTAGCTTAAGCCTAGTCTAAGCCAGCCTAGTAAGCCTAGCCTAAGTTTAGCCTACACTTAGCTTAGCCAAGCTTAGCCTAAGCCTAGGCTTAGTCTGAGCTTAGCATAAGCTTAGCTTAACATAGCCTAAGCTTAGGACATAGCATGCCATGCAATATACATTTTCGAGCAATTTTTTGGTTGTTGGTGAGTTGGGTGTTGGTGAGCTGGGTTTACACCAATTGAAAGAACAAGGCTCCATCATAATATGGATAACAAGGGATCGCTGGGCAGTTAAAAACGCTGTAGGGCAGCGGGGGGTTTATAGGATTCTTTAAGAGAAGCGGCTAATTGGGCCTGCTGGTAGCACAGTGGAAGAGATGTCCACGAAATTCTTTTTCAATAACGCTAATCTAAATTATTTTTTCCTAGCAAAAGGTGTATTCTTTTTACAACAACAGAACTTACACCTATAAATTCGTTTTTAAATTGAGAATGTGGCCGGATTTAGCATCGAATTTTTGGGGAAAAGAATGTCGTGGCTCAGAGATTCAGCGATGTCGGGGTGGGAACGTTGGGATTTGTGGGGAAAGGCCCTAAAAGGCCGGGATCTCGTGTCAGAATGCCTGCATTGCCCTAATTGAAGGCGCAGTAATTTGAAATACCAAACTCACGATTCATTCTTTGTCCATCAACATAAAGCCATGGAATGTATTCTGATGTTGTTGACCAAACTGTTGCAATTGTCGTTGTCTTGAGTGGACTTTTTGTCGTCGTTGTTTGAGGAAAGCAACAACAGCCCCTTAACACAACGGTGTCACCTCCACAAGTTCCATCATAACGAGCAACTGAATAGTAGGCCTGATCAGTTCCTTGTAATCCCCAGACTTTTTTAAATTAAATCAGAAATGTTTTGTTAATTTGTTTCTTTTTAATATATTTGTCAAGGTTTAGTGTGTCTCCTTGTTAATGCATTAACTAAGTTTTTCCGGGTTACCCGAAACCCGGTCTTTTTGACGACCCGAAACACGACCCGAGATTTTTTCAGCCGACCCGAAACCCGACCCGAGGGTTTTTCAGCTAAAAACAACAATGGGAGAATGGGAGAATTTTTTATTTGTAGTTTATTTTAAATTTTCAAGTAACTATTGAAAAAATGCTGCCTCCCATTTTTGGTTAAATAAAGTTTGCATCGGTTTTACCTCCAATCGTCGCTCCATAACCCACTGTCTCACACCAGCCAGTCATGCAAGAACGAGATTGTTTCATACTTTGCGCAATTCGCATTATGCCTGCACTAGTGGTGGTTGTATTAAGAAGTGTTAAATTTGTGTCTTTGGCTTTTATTGGAATAACGGGAACAATTGCTGTTGTTGCTGTAGACGTGCTTATAGGAGTTGATGGAGTCGAAGTTGTTGTTGTACTTGTAGAAGTTGCTGGAGTCGAAGTTGTTGTTGTACTTGTAGAAGTTGATGGAGTCGATGTTGTTGTTTTACTTGTAGAAGTTGCTGTAGTTGTACTTGTAGAAGTTGATGGAGTTGATGTTGTTGTTGTACTTGTAGAAGTTGATGGAGTAGAAGTTGCTGTAGTTGTACTTGTAGAAGTTGATAGAGTCGAAGTCGTTGTTGTACTTGTAGAAGTTGATGGAGTAGAAGTTGCTGTAGTTGTACTTGTAGAAGTTGATGGAGTCGAAGTCGTCGTTGTACTTGTAGAAGTTGATGGAGTAGAAGTTGCTGTAGTTGTACTTGTAGAAGTTGATGGAGTCGAAGTCGTTGTTGTACTTGTAGAAGTTGATGGAGACGAAGTTGCTGTAGTTGTACTTGTAGAAGTTGATGGAGTAGAAGTCGCTGTAGTTGTACTTGTAGAAGTTGATGGAGTAGAAGTTGTACTTGTAGAAGTTGATGGAGTAGAAGTTGTATTTGTAGAAGTTGATGGAGTAGAGTCAGCTGTTGTCGTTGTGCTTGTAGAAGATTTCGTAGTAGAAGTTGCTGCTGGTACTGTACTTATAGAAGACGTTGAAGTTGTGGAACTTGTTTTTGTAGTTGGAATAGTAGAAGTTGCTGCTGGTACTGTGCTTGTAGGAGACATTAGAGCTGACAACATTGTTGTTGTCGTTCGTCTCCCTGTTGTAGATGTTGAAGAGGATAAGCCTGCACTTGCTTTCGGGATTGCCTCCGTCAATGAACTCATTTGCTTAGTTGTCGTTGTTGTTGTTCGGGGGATTGTATGCGTGGAAGAAGCCATTGAACCGCTTGCATTTGCCTGGGATGGACCAGGGCCCAAAGATGGCATAATTGGATTTGGCAAAATCACATTCATTTTGGTTGATGTAAGCATTGTTGAGCAGCTGGTCGTGGTCGATAATGTGCCACAACAAACATATTTGGTGTAAGCCGTTGGTGACTGATTTGGATCGTTTGCCGTCGTTTGATATGCATACATAATTGCACCCAAATTTTGACACTCCAAATTACAAAGTTTGCCAATGCAAGCCTTAAGTTTGTTTGCATTGGTGGATGCATCTTGATTATTTATGAAGTTGGCTTTATTAGGGCAGTTGCTTAAGGGAGGCGGCATTTTCTCGTCATAAGAGCATTCTAAAAATGTTTAATTATTTAAATTTAAATTAATTTTTAATTACTTTTAATTGTTGTCATGCCCAAAACACTCTGACAATGATCTTCTTCATCATCAGCACATGATAACAGTTTGCTATACATAAACAATGCCAAAAAAACAATTTTATGTTTCAAATTCATTTATTTAGAAAAGATAGGAATTTGTTAGAAACTGAATAAAATGCTTTTGAGGCAATTTTGCTCTCTGCTAGGCTTTATATTACTTGCAAATTTTTGTTTTTGCTCCATTATTTTTCAGATAAACGGCGATAAATGTTTTTTTTTGTAAAGCTGTTCAAACAAATTGTATTGAAGACAAGTTGCCGTAATTTTAAAAGTGGTAGCATCATAAGAGCAAAACCGATGATTTCATGACAATCATTAGCTATTATGAGTTGGGACAAATAAAATTCGCATGATTGTAAATACAAAAAATCAATTAAGAAGTTATACAACTATAAAATAGATATTATATTATATAGTAGGTATGTAGAATGTCATTTAACCGTATTCGTAAAACCTGAATAAGGCTTTGCACAAACTCATGTTGATGATTTGTGTTTGCTAGAACAATTAAAAAATGAATTGGACGGAGAGCAAAAAATTAGACAATTCAATTAGTTTAATCATTTATATTACTAAGTACATCGAAATCACCAAAATAATCCTTGGGAATATAGGTCAAACTGAGGCCGGGTTGAGGACTAGTATAATATCTATCATTGATTATGTGAATCAATGATTTTTTTTCTTTTTTATAAAAACCGATTAAATCAAAACTAAATCCATAAACAGAAATGCTATGTGGTTTTAATTTCTATTTTAAGTTTAATTTTTCAAACCCAAACTGAACCACAAAAGCTAAATTTGCTGAGCATCTCCATTCATGAAGTGTGTGATGATATGCTCTAAAATATCTCTTCCAAATCATGAGTTTTACTTTTTTTAATCACCTGAATACACATTTTAAATGAAATTCTTTTGAATTTTAAAATTATCTTATATCCGCAATCCAAAAAAAGGTTTTCTATCTATTGTTTGTTTAGCACATTTTATCCAAATGCTTCAAACTTTTCAAATATAAATGCATGTGAATTTACTCAAACAGAATCAAAAAAAAAGTTGAGCTACAATAGTTCAACCTTTACCTCCATAGAAGCATATATTCGATCCTTAAAAAAATACCTAATAATGATTTTATGCTTAAAATTTACTGCATTTATGGCATCTTTTATGTTCATGTTCATCAAAGTTATAGGCGATGACAAATGTCAAAGCATATTTGGTTTGCAAATGGTCCAAGGTATAATAATAATGGTTTAAGAAGGAATTTCTCTGTAATTTATTTTGCAATTATAAGATTCTGAGCGTAAACTTATAAAAATTTCAAGTGATTATTTTTAGTTTAGTTATGAGTTAAGAAAAATATCAGCAGATATATTATATTTTGAAAAAAAAATAATTTACTTAGGAATGTACAAAAGAAAAAAATAAATGATTTTGAAAAATTGACCGAGTTTTAGAAAAATTGCATTGTAGAAAGGTGAAGAAAATTTGTCGACCAAAAAAAAAGATCCCCATCCTATTGTACCCAACCCCCTCCCCTTGAGGAGATCTCAAAAAATGAACACCTGGGGGTTATTTTAAAAATAATACAATATCAACTTAATAAATTTTCTGTTAAATTGAAAGAAATAATTCAGAATGTACATATGATGAGAATTCGCCACCTCCGGCAAATGAGTGTCCAAATATCAGACCAAACAGCAACCCAAGTGCAGATTCTAATGAAATGAGATCTTGTATTCGAGCATTGTGCTGCAGAGAATGCCATCAGGCCGGCGCAACAATGTACCCCTACAAAAGACAACCATCAAATCCCTTTTCAACAAAATATACAAATTATATTTGTTGTTGCAAAGCAAGCTTGACAACAAGTTTAACATCTTCAACGACGACGATGTCATCAACTACATCAACTGCTCCGAGTTCTTCGAGTTCGACCTCATCAACATCTTCAACTCAAAGTTCCTCGAGTTCGACCTCATCAACGCCTTCAACTCAGAGTTCTTCAAGTTCGACCTCATCAACTCCGAGTTCCTCGAGTTCGACCTCATCAACGCCTTCAACTCCGAGTTCTTCAAGTTCGACCTCATCAACTCCGAGTTCCTCGAGTTCGACCTCATCAACGCCTTCAACTCCGAGTTCTTCAATTTCGACCTCATCAACTCCGAGTTCCTCGAGTTCGACCTCATCAACGCCTTCAACTCAGAGTTCATCGAGTTCAACCTCATCAACGCCTTCAACTCCGAGTTCCTC
>JAKKIK010000121.1:0-48201 GCA_024500135.1 Heterodera carotae
ACAATTTAACTCACAATGCGACAACCGCAACAATAACCACAGTCATCAGAAAGATTTTAGCCAATTGGTCGCTGGTAGTCTTGGTCTCATTTGCCGGTGGTTTGATCTTGGCCTCATTTGCCGGTGGTTTGGTCTTGGTCGCATTTGCCGGTGGTTTGGTGGTTCGACTGAAATTAAAAAAAGTGTTACTGACAGGCATAATATAATTAGAGCGGAGTCTCTAGTTCGGAATAAAACCGGGAAACCCGTTTTTACAGAATCCCGGGGTTTTCCGGCCTCAATTTACAATTATAAAAAATATTTGCCTCGCCCCAACACAGCAGCAACTGTTGAACAGAAGAAACACGATGACGAGCAACGGAAGAAGTGAAGGTTGGACAATAATTTTGGACTTCATTAGAACAGAGAATATGCGCGATTGAATTAATAAAAGGAAGTAAGAATGATTGGCACTTGAATGGTGGATGAACTTTTATAGGGCGATTGTCCGTGATAGGGAAATCCCTTTCTGTCTCCATTTCTCTAAATTCACACTTTCTCTTCATCTCTTTCTGCCTCTCTCTCCCTCGACTCACTATTTCTTTACGTTTTTCTTTCACTTATTTTTCACAACGATCTCAATTAGCGCCAATTTTAAATCACAAATGAAGCAGTAAGAGAAAACTTTGTCTTCTTTTTCGTCCAAAATTTACCATTTGACCCTGTTTAATCGTCTCTGTATTCATTTTAAATTTGTTCGCATTTTTCAACATTGGTCATACAATTTACCAAGATTCTTGAAAAAAAAGCTTTGATGAAGTTTCAAATCAAGCGGGAATACAACCAAAAAATAGTTATAAAATAAGATTCGCGGAAAACCCGGATTTTTATCAAAAAAATCATAATTTCTTCCAAAAACTTGGGCTGGTGCCCAAACAACCCACCAAAACCGTTGAAACGTTGTTGGCATTAGCCGCATTAATATGATTTACGATCCACTGAAGTTCTAGCAAAAAAATTTTAAATCCTTTGCATATTTTCTCAATATGAGTGACCATTCATCCGATGACTCAACGGGTGCAGAGGGTGGTGATACTTACCAGGTTCACCAATAATTACAACAATCCTCATAATGAATGTTTGAATTTTTAGGTTGAAAAAGTCGTCAAAAAACGCGTCGTTAAAGGAGGGAAGGTTGAATACCTCATTAAATGGAAGGTTTGTCGTTTAATAGGGCATGGTGGCATTACCAGTGGGCGAACAAAGTCTTTAAAGGTTGTCGTCTTGGCTTCGGTTTCAGTTTTTTCATTTTTGCTTTGTTGGTTAAACGAATTTTGACATTCCGCGCTATAAGCGTTTTATAGCACTTTGGGATTTCTTCAATTGTACCCCAATCATTGAATGTTAGCCGCGCTATTTTTGTAAATTGGATACATTTTTCAGGGCTACAATGGCCCCAACGACAACACATGGTAAGTGCCAGGGTCGATAATAATCCATTTTGCGGTAAATTAAAAAAATTTAATTTTTTAACAAATTAGGGAGCCGGAGGAGAATTGCGACTGTCCAGACCTCATTCGCGAATTTGAAGAAAATGCGAAAAGGCAGGAATCCGTGAAGAAGGTGCGCACATCGACGGCCGCTAATTCAAGCACTGGTAGCGGTGCTGGTGCATCCAAAAAGCGACGCTCGACCGCCAAATCGATGGTTTGCAGTTTTTATTTTTCCGAAAAATCAACATTACGAAAATTTATTTAGAGCGTGGACAAGGAAGGGTACAAGGACAGGAGTGTGAAGGTGACTAAAATTTAGGGTCTCTAACAATCTCAGGGAATTCTGAATTATTGACCCTAATAAAAATTTGTGAGAACATTTTTAAGCGTGACAGCACTACGCCGTCAATTGGGGGTGGCAGCACCGGAAAAGGCACCGGCTCCAAAAGTCACACTAAGCTAAACAGCAGGGAATTCGTGGTTTCGTCCAGCAGTGACTCGGAGCATGAGGACGACGAGGTCAGCAGGGTTCAGTAGAGATTTTGGCATTTTTGAAGCGACTTAAAAAGAGCCCGGATTACGGATTAAATTATGAAGTTAAGGTATCGTTATTATTGTACATAATGAAGAAAAAAAAAATTTACTTTTTTTTATTTATGAAAGTCGAAATATGTCAAAAAATCGAAATCTTTAATTTTTAGCCCAAGGAGAAGAAGTCATGCCCGCCGCCCGACAATGGACCGAGTCCGTTAGGTTTGTTCCGACTTCATTGTGAAATATTCATTGATTTATGGCAAAATTGAGTTTGTAAAGGCGGGATTTTTTTATCGGTTCGACACGAAGTTTTCAAATTTTCATTGCTAGCTTAGTGTTGTGGATAGTAGGTAAAATTTTGTCATCCCAGTCGGACTATTTCTTTAATCAAACACTATACTCTCAACTCCTCTTGACTGCTTTCAGACGATCCCGTGGAAGGCAAGGTGTACGCGTTGGAGAAGGGCCACACGGTTGAGGCTGTGCTCGGTGTCCGGCGCGGCGTTGAGCGTCTGCAGCATCCGGTTGTGGCACTGGTGCGCTACATTGACGAGCTGTACGAGTTGGTGCCAACGTGAGTGAGCGCAATAAACAAAGCATTTTTTCAAACCATGGTACCATTATTTTTTCAGGCCTCTGTTGCTGAAGCATGATCCTGCAAAGGTCACAGTTTAATTAACAATAAAATATATGTGGGGTTGATAAATTTGGCCACAGATGGCATAATTTTATGGCGGGAGGGCTGTCAGTGGGGCCTTAATTCAATGTTTTGTTTTAGTTGGTTGAATACTATGAGAAGCACCTGCGTTTCTATTGATGGGCCAGCGGAGTTGTGAAAATGATTGATGTGTCTGTCTCTCGCTTATTCAATTTTGATTCAGAAAAATTTGCCTTTTCTGTTTTTTTGTCCGATTTTTTGTTTGTTTGCTTTCTTTTTTGATTACACTGAAAACTTTCACACCGTTTTCACACACACACACACATTCTTCATCTCTGTTCTGACGTGTACACTCTCAGACAGCAAACTTAAAAACCATGCGAAATATTGTCATTTATTGAACTATAGAGAAAAAAAAATGCTTTTAATTCCAATTTTTTATAGGTTTATAAAGTAAAACTTTTCGACGGATCATTTTGGGGAGCCACGAATTGCTGTCTGTCTCCATCCCTCCATTGTTCTTTTTGGGCATTGCTGATGCTGGTTGGACATGTAATAAAACCTATTGTCTGATGGCTGTGTTTGTCCCATTGATTAGAACAAACCGAATTAATGCTCAAATCTGAATACATTTGTCGGGGACAAATTATTAAAATACTCCATAGACAAGATACTGTAAAATATTTCCTCTGAAATACATGGGTTACAGTTTCGGGATAATCCTATTGATATCTTCGCTCTATTTTTCACACTTAATTTTGAAGCCATTTTTTACCAAGTTTTAATGGACAACAACGACACAACTCCGGCACCCATTGGGCCCGCTGAGCACTCCCACGATGCGCTCAAAGCAATCATGCTCGTGGTGCTGTTCATTGTCACCTTTTTGGCCTCAACAGTAAGCCTTTTGCTATCTCAGATTTTTTTTTCTTGCAATAAAAAAAGCATTCGAATTTGTAATTTTCATAAACCACAAAGCGCCATCATGGCACAATAAAAATTGCCAATGTTGACAGATACCCCTTCCCCTCCAGGCATCGCTCCCATTGGTTGCCCGTGCGCACGCGTCGCCGCGCGCGGACCGCCTTTTCTCGCTGGTCTCCTGTTTCGGGGCTGGCGTTTTCTTGGCCACCTGCTTGTTGGACATGTTGCCGGACGCGCAGAAAAGCATGGCACAGGCGGAACACCGATTAGGCCACCCAATCGCCTTTCCGCTGTGTGCCTTCTTCATTGCTGTCGGATTTCTGCTCGTTTTATTGCTTGAACAGGTGGAGGGGTTTCTATGTTTCAATACCCCCTCGAGGGGGGGGGGGGGGGGTCAATTAGAAGGGAAGTTCAAATGGAAGAGGGGGGGGGGTTTAGTTTATTGTACAATAACCCCTCGAGGGTGGCACCATTTTACAATACTCCTCCGGCTGACTTTAGATTTTTGTAACCTTCCCCGGCCCATATACAGCTCGCCCATTGCGCTTTCGATTGGTTTGGCATCAGTCCAGCCACGTTGCTTCCTGGTGGTCAGCACCGACACCAAGCAGCACAGCAGCAACGGCGAGCCTCTCAAGAACAACTTGTGTTACCGGAACCGTCCAATCGACAAGGTAGGTGTGTGTATGGAAAATTTTTGGACCCCGAACCCAAAATGGATGTCGGCTTCGTGTTCAGTCCCATAAAACAGCCCTCCTAGAAATGTAAATTTGAGAATCACCATCACCACTCTCAATACAACAATATGAACAAAATGACGCGGAGGTGGACGAAGCGCCACCGGCGACAGACTCACAGCCAAACCATCGACGACATGACGACCAGCAGGAGGACGAGCAGCAAGAAACGGGCAGCAACAGCAGCAGCCATGACTTTGACACTCAATTGTCCACAATGCGCGTGTTTCTGTTGTTGTTCGCGTTGATGTTGCACGCGTGCTGTGAGGGCATTTCAATCGGCACGTTCACCGACGTGTCCGTGTTATTCCAGGTGGGGGGTTGGCTTGGTTGGGTCTGGCACCTCCGACATTACCAAGGGCGTAGCCAGACCATGGCCACCGGTCCTCTCATCAAATTACCAATTCCTCAATGAGTTGTGCCCCTTTTGGACTAAAGCCCCTCTCCCCGACACTAATTGTTTAACCAATTTGTGGTCACAGATTTTTGCTGCTCTGCTTATCCACAAATGCATCGTCGGGTTCAGCCTTGGCCTGCGCTTGGCCCAGTCCAATTTGCGGCCCGTGGTCGTCGTGCTGTGCTGTGCACTGTTTGCGCTCCAAGTGCTCATCGGCGGCTTCCTCAGTTTGGCTGTCATGGACATTTTGGCCGGCAAAGTGTCCATGTTTCTATTGTCCGCCATTTCACAGGTGCAAGCTTTTTGGACAATGTTATACAGGCGTTATATTGTATTTAATAAAGATGCTGCTAAGTCTTAGAAAAAAAACTTGGGTCCGAGTTCGCCGGCATCCCCATTACCCGCACCCTTTGTCCGTCTGGTAATTCGGATAAAACCATAAATTTCCGTGTTAGGTGCCTATGCCGATTTCCCCCAAATTATCCGACCCTTGATTTTTATGCCTTTTTTAGTTAATAAATGCCGCATTTTTCAGTCAATTGCATGCGGCACTTTCCTGTACATTACCACCTTCGAAATATTGCCACACGAACTGCCCACTCATCATCACCAACATTCCCATGGTGCCACAATTGGAAATGATCGAAGTCGCAGTCTAACAATTGTTTCGCTGTTGGCTGGTTTTGCGCTGATCACCGCCTTTGTGGCCATATTTCCGGATGCGGATGAAGCCCCAAATGATTTTTGATCTTTTAAATTCCGTTTAACATTTTTTCCTCTTCCTCACTGTTCACATTTTTGACATTCCATCTTTTCCTACATAGCCCCAACTTTACACTGACTCTTCTGTGCTCAATGACCTCCTAATGTGAGACCATTTTTGTTGTGCCTCTACAAATAGTTGCCATATATTTAAAATCTCTTTTTTTATCCATCAATAAATAAACAAATCGTAAATCGTGTCCACTGTCGAAATGTGTAATGCCGGATTTTGGAGTAATTCTGAATTGTTTTTAGATTTAATTATTGGCGAAATGTTCCTTTAATTCTAAAAATTTTTTTTTGAGAATCCCTTTTTTAATCCCTGCTTAAAATCCGGGCTAACCGACATCAATAGGGCTTAAACCTAAATACCGGCAACGGGATCCAGCCTTTTTTTATTGATATTTTAATCTTTTCGTAATTTAATCCAATCTAGATTAATTTAGCTTCTTGGTTGATCTCTTTCTGAGTACATTTCCGCCGCCAATTCTCTTACAGTGCGGAAGTGTTCGTTCGTCATTCCTTTTTTAGTCGATGGGCATTTATCTCAATACAACCCTTGTGCTAATTGTTGTGCTCATCCATTTGTTTAGACGGTGTGCATTTATAAAACAAAATAACTGTCGTTTCATAAATTGATTGAACACCGATGAGATTTAAAAGTGACAAGGAGGCCGGATTGACATTTTCAAACATCCCTGATTCCGGACCTGGACAGTCCCAAAAATTGTAAAACTCGGTCAAATCCACAGAGCTGGGGTGACCATTTCAGCGAACCTTTTAAATTTTTTAAAGAATTTGATCCGGGTTTAACAATTTTCTAAGGCAACAGGTCAGCAGCCCGAGGACAGTCAACCCTTACAAAACTGTTACACTGATTTTTTTTTCTAAAATCTCGTCCTTGATCGATCTTTTAAGTACCAATGTCAACAGCAACATCATTCATTCAGTTACTCCGGTCGTCTGGTGGCTTCTGTGTTGCAGCGACTGCTCCATGCGCGCAATGCTCGCATCGATGGCCTTGGCTGGTTTACGCTTCACCGGGCGGAGCTGTTGCTTGCCAACGGTCTCTACATGGAGGTGCGCTCGTTGCGCATCCATTCGCTGTTCAACTGGTGGGCACTGGGCGCTGTTCAGCGTCCGTCGCTGAACCTTTGCGCGTCTGTTGGCGCAATTCGGATTGGCAAGATGGTGGGTGTGTGCGCGAGTTGTCTGGGTTTAAAAGTAGGTTTTAGTCCGAGTTGGTATTTTTTTTTTCTTTAATTCGAATTTCTCTGTTCGCATAGACGGAAATGGATTTGAACCTGGCCAAAATTTTTGTTAAATTCTGCATTGCCTAAAAAAGTTATTAATTTTAATTTCAAATTTAGGAAAATATCGTTGAGGGTGGTGCAGAGGATGGTAACGACAGTTTCGTTGCCACAAACATCGACAGTGAACAGATGGTGCAGGAGGTCTAACGATTTTTACTTCTTTTTTTTGACTATACATCATGAAAATTTTTTTGCCAGTAATTTTGGAAGGTGGGGTAAAAAAAACTCGATATTTTCAGTATGGCAAGCTCGACTCGGTGTCCATACATTTATACCGGGCCGGGCCTGGTCAACTTCATCTGCAGGTTCAGCTTCAGCAGCCCGTCGACTTGGTCTGGTCACCGACGCTGCATTTGATGGTCACTGACGTGATCACGTAAGTGAGTGGGTAATTACTTTTTTTTAATGGGGAGGCAAGTCAACAGCAGGTCCCTAATTAATGTGTGTAGTCAGCAGGCTGCCCATTTTGCTCACTGATGGCGCATATGTGTCAGGGATCGGATGCCGAAAAAAAATCATTTAGAATTCAGGTCCTCCCCAAAAAGCCGGATCTTAAACTTTTCATAAATTTCTCAAATTTTCCTGGGCCTTCTAATGCAACACTCATTTAGCGCTTTTGTTTCAACACTGTCTCAGTTGACCAACTTTGTCCACAATTCATTCACCACATCCACAACAAATGACATGAACGACGACGCCGTGGGACCAACGGCAACAACATCATTTTTGTTCAGTGTGCACTGTGAACACGCTGTTGGGCTGTCCTTTCGATTGCCGCGCAGCCATTTGTGAGTACAGCAAGCATTTAAAAATTGAGCAACAATTAATTATAAACGAATTTGGCAAAAAAAATTTCTTGATTATTTCTTCTCTTAGACTTCGCCTCATTCTGCCCTCATTCACCTATCAACGCAAAGATGTTGGTGTTGCAAGTGCTGGTGCGCCAAATTTGCTGGTCGAAATGGACGGCAATTTGATCATGAATGTTGAGGTTGGTCCGCGAAACCTAACAATAAGTCGAGAAACGAGCGAACCTAAACCGTCCGGGGGTGTTTATTGAGTCGAAAAATTTATATTGGTGGGTTCGAACTGGGAACAAAATCTGGTTTCACATCTGAGTATGACACAGACTCCGAATTGTGTTTTTTTTTTAATTTTTGAGGGGTAAACAACATAACCCGCAAGTACCTGACCGTCTCCCCGTTTATTTTACAATTAGCGTCCCTCGCTGGATTGTGTGGCGGACGATTTGTTGATGAAAATGATTCGCGGTGGTGATCTGTTCGGCGGGCAACAACAGCTGGCACTTGATGCCAACCGGTTGTGGTCATGGAGTGCCGACTCGTTGGAAATTTCGTTCCCCTACGGCTATCGGTTTGCGGACGCATTTGAGGAGGCAATAAATTAAATGGAAAATAATTAAATTCTCCTCCACCGTCACCTTTCAAGGTGATTAACAGCATCAAATGGATAAAGTTAGTCCATGGCATTGTGCCAAAACCGTTCACCAAGGACAGTCCATTGCCAGCCGATGTTCGAATTCGGCTGAATGTGAGTGAGTGTCTTCACCTCTGGGAATTTTTTTTTGGTTCCGAAACCTATAGACTTTCTTAACAACCTGGATTTTCGGTCAAGAAACTCAAGACTCTTTCCAAATTCAGAGCCAAATTTTTTCAAAATTTCTGCCTCTAATAGGTCGAAAAATACTTGGATTTTTTACTCCTTTTTGTGGTATTGTATTTTGATTGGTCAGATTTTATTTTAAGCACCTTTCTCTGCGCCTTGACGACGACCCTTTTGAAATTCAGCTGCAGAACATTTACGAAGTACAAATGGACGAAGTGTTCGAGCGGGAGAGGCGTAAACAATTATTGGACTCAAAAGTCGCCCAGCTGAAGAAAGAAGACCCGTTTTTTCCGGGTATGTGAAAAAACTTTAGACCAAACCGATCCACTTCTCAGGCCTTAATTTAGACTGATACTATCTAAGGAATACTCTTGTTCATTCATTTCCCGACTTACCTCCCGTCAGACGCCAAGGTTGATGCGCTGTACCGTTCTTTGGTCATAAAGGACGCCCAATTGTACGTTGAACGCATTCGCAAAGTGCGTCAACAAATTATGCAAGAGCGGCGCTCGTTGTTCCAGTGGATACTCGAGGACGTCGAGCTGCGCGCGATGGCAGACCCGATACTGCATGGCCGTGACAATGTGTTGGCATGCATTCGCAACTTCAACCCCGAGTCGTACGTCTAACAAGCGCCAGTTTTTTTTTTATTTGTACAATATTAAGGCTTTTTCCGGTTGGTCATGCCGACTTCTCCACGTTGTGGGCGCGTGCCGTCGAGTTGCAGGTGTCACAAAGCAGGATGCTTTTCCGGGACTACCCTCTGCCGTACATGCACTTGCGCAAGGCACACTTTTGGGGCACTTTGGTTGGAGCCGAACAGCTGATGGGTTCGTTCGTGTTTATTTTTTAAAATATTTAATTCAATGTATTCAATAATAGAAAGTCGTTCCGTACGTCAACAGCTCATTCACACGCCATCGCCTTGGGGCACATTTGTTATCAACCGGAACATGTGCCCGCTGAAATTTTTCTACGACCTGAAATGCGGTAAGAAATTTCGGCATTTTTAAAAATCGAATTCTGTATGCCCCTTAAGCCAATTAAAATCATGTCAAAACACCGGTGTTCATGTTCACTGATCTAATTTTATTTTATGAGACCTAGAACCGAACCCGAATTCGAAAGTCGTTCTTTGTACGTGCAGAAATCGATGACCTGACGATGACTTATGGGCCATGCTGGGAGCCATGTTTGAGCATGATCAGCCAGTGCTGGTCCCTGGTCAACGCGCCGTCCCGTGACCCGTCCGTGCCGTTGCCATTCTGGGACAAAGTTCGTCTGCTGTTGCACGGACGCTTTGCAATGGCATGTAACCGGCTGCAAACATCAATGTTGGCTAGCACTGACCCGTACAATGACACTGAACTGGTCGAAATCGTGTGGGAAGACTTCGAGTTCGACTGGTTCACCGGTGGGTGGGCACTGGCTTAGCAATTGTCACAAAAATTTGGACGGCATAAATATTTTACCCATCCTACATTATAATAAAAGCAAAAATTTTAGGCGAATTTCGCATACGTGCCGATGTCGACGCATTCATCCGAACTGCCAGCAAATATGACGACAGCAGGTAGTTCGACACAAATTTTCATGGGTTTTAAAGAAATTATCAACTCATTTAATTTGTTGTCAAGGCTATTGCATTTACCACGCCTGCATTGCATAATTCGTCTTGACTGGGCTTGCCTCGGTGATAAACATGACCACCATTCGGTGCAGCCGTGTGCACCGGATAAATTACCGGAATACTCCAGCAATGTGGTAAGTTTTACACCACAAATGTCGAAAAGTTGACAAAATGTTCGATACTTTGTTAGGGCCACGATTCATTCCGCGCCTTCCGTTCCGCCTACGTCAATTCGGAAGTGCGCTTCGAGACCAACTCTTGGGAGCAACTGAACCGCCAGTGTCCACAAATTTTGTTGTACGCCAACACGTTCAAATGCCTGGACTTTCTGATGCGTACACTGATGACAGTCAACAGGCCGGTGAAGCGTGGCCCGCTGTTCAAAAGTGCGCACACCAAACGCTACCAGCTCAGCAGGCACTTCAGGTCGGTTTCGAAAAAAAAATTAGAATTAAAATTCCGCAAAATTTATTTTAATTTTTACACAAAATAAATCAGAGGGGGGGGGGGGATTTTAATATAAAAGCCCAGCAAAGTCCCTTCTGGGTTCTTCCCTAGTGTACATTCCACGCTCTTACCATGCCTGTTTATGGTTTCTTTTAAGAAATGTCAATTTGGTTGCGTCGTTGCCTCGTTTTTTGATCTCCTATTGGATGTCATTTTCCTGCTCCCATGGCTTCCGTGTGATCAGTGATTCGTTGCAATTTGCTTGCGACTTTTTGCTGCACATCCATCCCGATCAGTCCAATGTGAGGCCGACTGACTGATAACTTTTTTCTTCTAATTTTTCAAATTTTAAAGGATGGCCTTACACGCCGGATTCGAACAGCGTGGAAAATGATGCACACCTCTGCAGAGTTGGACAACGCACAGATTCATCTTTACGGGGATCAGCGACCGCCGGGCGTCGAGGACGACCTGATGAACAGCTCCACCTCTACGGACAGTGCAAACTCGTCATTTTTTGTTGGATTGTCCCGCCTCATTTACATTCGACAATCGCAAAATGAAACTAATGTCGGGTTTTTAAAATTTAAATCGGGGCCAAGTTTACACCTAAACTTTTTACAAATTTTTTATTTTAGAAACGGAATCATTTTGGCACCGTTGACGAAGAGCTGGACAGCAGTGGGCATTCATCAAGCGAAGGAGGCTTTTCACCTGTGCAACAACACTTGCAACAGCATGGTGGCTCTGCTGCTGCCGCGCCTGGACAGGTGTCGGCACCGGTCCATCGATTGACCATCACCGACTTCAAGGCGTCATGGACCATTGATAATCGGTGTCATATATGTCTTATTATATAATTTATCTTTTTATATAATGGTGATTACAATACGCTTGTTCAATTTTAGTGACATTTGTTTGGTGGTCGCGGAAAGTGTTCAAAAGGCGCACATTTTGCGCAAAATTTTGAACAATGAGGCGCTGAAAATGTTTAAGGTGAAGTGTAATTAATGCGGAATTTAAAAAAATGTCCCACGGGTTTGACTTTAATTGGGCCGGATTTCGTTGACAAAAAACCTGGTAATTAAGTAAATTCGCAAAGTAAATCGTTTTTTTTTCGATAGTTTGGTGATGAAGGGGGAGGGGGAGGAGGCCTCTCGTCATCATCATCGGCAGCAGCGGCACCAAGTTCAAGCAGTATTGGCAACCGATTTTCATGCGCCACCCAACGCGCCGCAGCCACCAGAAAGCATTCGACAACCACGGCGGCGGTGGCTGCACGCAAGATGAACACCACTACCAACAAAAGCAGTGGTGGCGGTACGGCTAATGCTATGACGGCAAATGCCAGCGGCAACAGTCCACGCCATGAGCCTCATAATCATCTTCAACATCTGCATGCCCATCATTTCCACCACTATCAGCAACAACAGCAACGCATGGCGGCCGCTTCAATGCCACAATCGGCGACAACGTCGTCAAATTTGTTGCCCAAGAATGATGACCACCAGTTGATGGACGATGAGCGGGAAATGTTGTGGCGCTTGGTAGACGAGGCCGAGTCAAACTTGGTGGCCTACAGTGAGGAGGTGGGCGAAAATAATACCCAAATATTCCGAAAATGTTTTTACCGCTCTCCCTTATCCTCCCACCCTTCGCTGAAAGATTGCCCAAAATCCGACGGATTCTCTTAACGGTGTGGCATTGTGCTCAATGAATGATGTTATTTTGACAAATTGGCAAAGTGAGCTTGGCTTTTGCAAAATTTTCCCAGTTTTTTTTTTCAAATTAGGACTTTTCCTGTTAAAAAAATAATAATTCAATTTCCAATGTGTCCAGTTGATCTGCTGAACAGTCAGCTGGTCTTGAAGAGTTCGGAGACTGTCGGCGGCTTCATCCTGGTCACTGCGGCACGCGCATCGGTGGCACAACGCTTGCACGTACCGGTGTGGCGGCACACCCAACTGTTGCTGAAACGTTCATGGGCCACAGTTTTGTCCGGCATGCAGGTCCAAAATTTTAGACTCGGCATTTTTGAGTACTTTTAACTCTTTAAAAAGGCCGAGCAATCAAAAATAATATTACTCAGAAATCCCTTAAAATTTCACAAAAAAAAACTGTGTTCCTTCTAATAGCCCCCCCTCCTTCGATATATGTTCGGACAAAATTCCGAAATATTATCGGATCCAGACCCAAATGTCGTAGCCCGTCGAAAGATGTTTTTTTTCAGTATTTTGCACCCGTGTTTATTGCGCATGAACCAGGCAGCAGCAAACTGAGACCTACGGAGTTTCATTGGCTAAATCGTGATGTGATTGAGGAGAAGCAAATGAAGGCGACGGATCAGCAACACAACAAATTGGACGACTTTGCCACTATTGGGGAGGCGGTGGGCGGAGTTGTCGTGGGTAAGCCAAACCCCACACCAGGGACGTATCCGGGATTTAGGTCTGGATGTATACTGGCTTTAAAAAATTGTCCCTGCCTCCCCTCCCCCCCCCCCGCAAAAAAGCGACCTTTAATTCCTATTTGTTATTTTATGCATTGTATACCGAGAAACGACTTGAAAGCGCTTGATCAGATAAGGCGTAATTCCCACGAGTCCATTAGGTGAAAATTTTCCATCCCATCCAATTCCATGGGAAAAACCACTTATGACCAAGGCCCTATTTAACCGGGGGATCGCTTTCTATCGGAGTTAGCCTTCGATCTCTCCCCATCCTCCTGGACTAGTATCCTGATCCTAAAAACTCCCAGATCCAAACTCCCGGAAAAATTCTCATCCATTTGTCCCCGAGGTTTAATGTGTTTGGATTATTGGGCTGTCTGAGACTCTCAGCCTGTCGGGGATCTTGGGCTCGGAGCTACGTATTATTTGTTTGCAACATATATCTTGTATCACACACAGACAACAACAGCAGCAGCATTAATATTCCACCGCCATCAACAAATGGCGGCGAATTTGACGACTCTTCGGACATTACCGCTCCGCCTGCTGCGTCCCACCATTTGCAATTGCAACGCGTCGCCTCGCGCTGTTCCTGTCAGCTGTTCTTCTGCTACTTCTCCGACCTGTTGGACGCCGATGATGATGACTTGCTGATGTCGGTTGGTGGTGCTATCGGTGATCTATCCGCCGCGGCTGCCGCTGATGTGCTGCCCGGTGCGTCCGCGTCGTCACTTAGCTTAGCGGCGGCATCGACAGCATCTGTCACGGTACCGCTGCCGTCGAACATCAGCACCGGTGGTGGTGGTGATTCACCGCGGCAATACCAAGGGGCGGTGAGTATTTGTCCCAGGAACTCCGGGGTAATTTGGGAATCTCTTCATTTTCGTCACTAAAATATGATTAAAATGTTTGTCCCAACCGTACTGAAATATTTTTTTGCGTCTTCGGTAAATCGGTATTTTGCCGTTTACCGAACCGGAGCCAAAATTTTCCGTTCGTGATTCCGGCCCCTTGGCATAAATGCCTGCGTTGTTTTAGCACCAACGGCAACAGTCGAGGCGTGAGCGTTCCAGTTTTGGTGAGAGACGTTGCGAGGAGGTGGACACGTTCACACTGAAGCACAACATACTGGAAGTGTGCACTAATTCGGCTCAATTCCATGTAAGATTAGAGCGGTGATATTCGGACTGGTGGCTTGGCCCTCGGCCATTTCGACAAAATTTATCACGTTTTTTTTAAATAGATGTGCATCGACATTCTGCAACATTTGATTCTGTTTGTTGACCCTCGCAAAACCGAGTCGGAGGGCAACCGACGTCGCATGTGGTTTGAACTAGTCAAAAAGCCAAAGCACACAGTGAAAGCATCCATACAAAAATTGCAGGTATCTTAATTTAATATAAAAATTTAAAAAAATTAAAATCTATATATGTATAGATTGTTTTTAAAAATTTTTACATCTTGTTTTCAGAGCGACTTGCGCGATTTGGTGTCACTGGTCCGTTCGATGGAGCGGCAGGCCTATTTTCTGAACAAAGAAATCCAAACAAATCCACACGATGCACAGTAAGTGCCATCTGTCGTCTTAGTCGTCGGCACCATTTTATTTGTTTTTACTATTTTTTGTCAATGCAATCACAGAATGCAGTCGGAGCGGGTTCAACTGCAGCGTGACATTGACGAGTACAAACAGCGCCAAAACGCACTGATTGACGAACTGGCGATGATGATCAGCTGCTATAAGGTGAATTTTACTGGATTAAAGAGATTAAATTACTTAATTAGGATTTTTTTGGCAAATGTAACCGTCATTTTTTGTGAACAGGAATTGGCCATCATGGAACAGACGGAGCAGTTCAAAAATGAATTGCTACGACAACAGCACGAACAGGGCCGATCCGAGGAGGACGAGGATGAGCAGAAGGCTGAACTGATCGCACGCCGATTTGAAGGTTGTTTCGTCTGTCTGTATAAGCGACTAAATTGGCATTTATTTGTCGTCGTTTAAAGTATTATTTTACAGTGTGTTTCGAAAATTGCATTTGGCGTCTGACGGAGAATGACGGCCAAATTTCGTTATCTGAAGTGCAAATTCGTAATTTTTTGTACACGCGCACCGCGCGCATTGACAATTCGGGTGATCATCTGTTGGAGATTGGTATTGTGAAGGTGCTCAACTTGTTGCCCAACAGCAAATATAAGGTATGCTGAATGGTTTGGTTGGTGACTTTGTGTGACAATTCGTCCATATCCGGGTCCCAGGTTTATCTGGTCTGGTCCGGGTTTTCAGTCGGAATCATGTGCCTTAAAACCAATTGCCTTGGGTATAGGAAGTTCCGAACAAAAAGCGTTTGCCCTTCTTTTCAATTATTTTTTTTTTTGTCTAAGGAAACGTTGGCCCGTCTGCAGACAACAAGCAGTGAGGGTGGCGTGGACGCGACGCCGTCAATTCGTGTGATTTGCAGGGAAAAACCGCCGGTGGGCGGCATCAGTGTAAAGGAGCATTTTGAGGGTAATTGTAAAAAGGTGATTAATTGATAATTATGAATATTTGAATTTGAACAGTGAACATTGCGCCAATGCATGCCCAACTGACGTACCGCTTCTTTGTCAAAATGATGCGCTACTTCTTCCCTGGCCGTAATATTGACAAGGAGGAGACCAATTTGGACACCTCTGCCGATGAGCAACAACAGCAACAGGTCGGTGTGCCGGCAGTCACATGCCATCCATGCTTAGTCAACAGGGGGAGTCCATGCTTGAGAGGCTAGATTTCGGGCTGCAACACTGTCCGTTTCAGCAAGGTCCCTCCTTTGTGGATCGCCTTCGTGGCGCCGTCAATCATTCATTTGGCAAAGGCAAAGTGAAATTGGCCGGCACTGGCAAAGGCTTCAGCGGTTCAACAACAGCGCTGGACGAAATTGAGAAGATGAAACTGCGCTCGGAGAAGAACAATGCATTTCGTTACATTATCATCCCAGCGGTGCCGTTCATTGTCTCCTATAAGGTGGGCACGGCATGGCCATTCTATCTTCTTTTTCTGTTGCTCTGTTCGGCATTCAGACCAATTAAAAATCCGGCATTTGTGTGTGTAGTGAAAAGACGTGATTTAGGGTAACAAGGACAAAAATTTGGAGGATTTGGACCGCTTCAACATGACCTTTCCGATCTTTGAGTATCACAACAAGAACTGGACATGGCTTGACCTGGCGTTGGCAATCAAACAACGCTGTAAACGGTCAGTATCTTAATGGGGTTTTTTCTTCATTTTGCCGCTTTTTTCCTAGAGTGCTGCTCCAACAGTTTATCAGTCAAAAATTGTTGCGCAACAAAATGGGTTCCATCGAACGAATGACCCAAGTGGAGCCCATTGATGACGAGGCGAAGAAACGGATTATTTTGGGCAATACGGTGCTTTTTTTGCGGGAGTGAGGGTCAAACTGGGGGAAAAAATTTAAAAAATTCCTCAATTTCAGGCCAACATGTTGATGGAGATGGAGAAGAAAAAGCGGAAGAAATAGCATAACAATTAATACGTAAATCTCTCTCTTTTTTGTATGTGTGCCTTTTTGCCTATAACTCACTCTTTTTCTCTCACTTTTTGTGTCTCGCGCTCTCTTATTTTGTGTTTATGTGTCATTTTGCCGCTCGCTCCCCTCACCCAAACCGCATAAGTGCTCTCTCTCTCTCTACATAACATTCTTTCTGACGGGTTTTTGTTGTCCGGTTTTCTGTGACCCGTCGTGCCCAGCAATGAGCTTTAGATATTTGTATCCAATTCACCCCCATCATCCCTTATTTATGTGCATGATATACTAAATACTAGAATTTTAACCGGGATTCGGACTTTTTTGATAAGTCGGATTTCGATTTTGTTGGTAGGCCGGGATTTCCGGACTCGGTGCTGTTAACAATCCAGAATCCCGGACAGTTTGGAATTCAAATAAGTCGGTATACCGGACCCCCCTCCCTCCACTTATGTGATCTGCCGATCTCCTCGCTAATTTTTGTTAAAAATTTTTTTTGCAATACATATATTTTGGCGTGCAAAATAATAAAAAAAAATGCTCTGTAAATGGTCAAACATCGCTCATTGAGCAATCAAAACCAATCCACCTTTTTCTCTTCCTTTTTTAATGCACTTTTTATTACAATTTTTTGTAGTATCTTTTATTGTTTATTGCAATTTTAAATTTGTTTGTGTTGGTTGTTGATGTTCGAATATTACGCTGAAGGGGGTGAGCAACGCGAGTACGACCAGTACAGCAGGTGGGAGTGCAAGTTGGACGCCGTCTACACATTTCACGACACTGAACACGAACAGACAACCAACATCAACTGCCTTTTTTCGCGCATTATCCTCAAGTTAGTTTTATTTTATTGTTTGGGTCGAGAGGCGGACATTGGGCGTTTCTGGCACATTAGGTATCGCCATTGTAGGAAATGCCGAAAAACAATGTGCGATAATGTGGGAAGGGAATAGTTATTTGTCGGGCATGGTAACCATATGCCGAATAAATGAACTTTATTAAGTTTTGGTTTATTGTCTAAATGGATGTCTTAATCGCTCGGTTTGCCTAAATCAGAAAAATCGAGATTTCATAAAAATTAATATGCCTGGTTATGTATGTGTATTTTTGCAGCGACATGGACCTCATCAAGGCCAACGGCATGAGTGTTGCCTGCGGCGGCACTGACCAGCCAGAGGCGGTTGACAACGATGACAAACTCGGCGATAATAACGAGGGACTCGGCGGCGACGACAGCAACGATGCCGGCGGCAACAACGACAACGGTGCCGGCATTGTCCGTAGCGCCGCTGGTGATGGAGGCGTAAACGAAGATGAAGACAACAACAAAAGTACCGCTGGCGCTGATGATGTTGTTAATGGTTTCGCTGGCGGGGCTGGCAACAGCAATATTGACCAGGACGGCACTGGGGATAATGTGCCGCCACCGTCGGAGCGGGAGGACATGTCACGAAAACGGCAAAAAAGCGACTGCGCGGTGACACGACGTCAGTTGGCACTGCGGGAGAAGGTGTGTTTTACATTGTGATGAGGGGAAGGGCTAAATCGGACCCGAACGTTTATATGTCGGCCGGACGGGACGGAAATTGGGTAGTCTAGTAGATGGATAATATTGGCCTAAATTTTTTGTTTTCTTTTAGATTTTAGATATGCGTTTTTCTTTGACCTCTGACGGCATGCCGTCAATGCTCGAACAGTCGTAAGAAACTTTGCTGCCATGTTTTTAAATTGAAAATTATTAATACTTTTTTTGTTCGCAACCTTAGCTTTGGTCCGTTGGTCGATGTGCACTTTGCGACCTACTTTCATAAAAAGGACAAGAAGCAGTGAGTGTCCAAAAATGTTCATTATAGGCTTGACATTTACGAACAATTTTCCATGTTCTAAATTAATTTAAAATATTGTATCGTATCATTACTTTTTTTCAATCAAATTTTTAAACTTTTAATTTCAGCAAAGCTATTCGCTACAAGAAGCAGCGACTGAATGTGCCCCCAAAAGCAGCGAGTGAAAACAACGACGAAGGGTGGTCAACAGCGCCGGAAGCATTCTCCACCTCCTCCTCCTCGTCGTCCATTGAAACCATCGGTGCTACTGCTGCTGCCACTGATGGCATCGGCGATGGTGGCGAGCCAAAAGTGCGCTTCCGTTCGTTGATTTTTTTGGCATTTTTTTAGTCTTGCCAAAAATGATGCATTTTTCGATTTTCTTCTAAATAAACGGTTACAGGAACAAGAAAAGCCGTTGGATGTGGAGCAGTGCCGACGCGACACCCTTCAACAATTGCTCAATTTTGATTTTGGATTTTGTCCAACACGTGACGCAGCACTGGTGGCCAAAAATGCGAATAAATATTTTACTAACGACAAGGTAAATACGTCCCCCCCCCCCAATTTCTGGGTTAAAAAAATTGTTTCCCCAACTTCAGGTGATGCACAAGTACTGGTTCCAGCGCTTTCGTTTCTTCAGCAAACTGGAAGAAGACATTCTGATGGACCGAGGTAAGAGATGGGGGGGGGGAAGAGTGAGACAATGCGCGGGCGACAAAGTGCCATTTTTCTCTTTGCTCTAGAGGGATGGTTTTCGGTGACTCCCGAACGGGTGGCACACCATGTGGCCGACCGTATGGTGATGTTGCCCGACTGCACCATTCTTGACGCATTTGCCGGTGTTGGTGGAAATGCAATTCAATTTGCGCTGCGCGGGGCCTACGGTGTGTTTGCGCCAAATGTCAGGCGTCATAAATATTTTATATATTTTTATTTCCCCAAAAAATATTAGTGATTGCTGTTGACATTGATCCTGTGAAGCTGCGCTGTGCCCTACAGAATGCGCGTGTTTACGGTGTGTGGGCTTGTGTTTGGGTGGTGCAAAATTTAAAATGGCATTTTTTATGCCCTCCTTCGTTGTTGGCGTTACACCACGGGGTACTGAATTTGCCGGGGATTTTTTTTACGAATGTTCAAGGCATTTGATAAAATAGACTTATTTGTTACGGTTATTTTTCAGGTGTTGCGGATCGCATTTCCTTCATCTGCGGCAGTGTGTTTCATGTGGTCGCCTCCATGTTCGGCGCCCTGGACGCAAAGGAGGAGCGGAGGCGTCGCCGAACGCAACGCCACAGCAACACTGACGACGAAGACGATGACAACAACAATATGACTCTGATGGGGTAAGAAATCTATCTACGCATGAATGCGCTAGTTCAGTGGAAGTCCCACGCATTTGGGTCTCTGGGTGCTGCTAGTTCGATTCCCGTCCGCGGGTTTATCTTTTTTTTTTTAATTGTTTCACTTCACGCTCAGTTATCCGCACGGTATTGACGCGGTGTTCCTCAGCCCGCCGTGGGGTGGACCCGCCTACCTGAAGATGGGCCATTCGTTTGACCTGCTGACCGACATGGAGCCGAACGGTGTCCACATTTTCCGGGTGGTGCAACAAATTTCGCCGAACATTGTCTACTTCTTGCCGAAAAACACGCGCACGGACCAGGTACGTGGTTATTCCACATGTTTTTGACCAAGACAAATGACTTCCCGAATTTTTTTCTTGATACGAGCTTGGCTACGCCTAATTGGTTCCATTGCAGCTGATTGCACTGGCTGGCCCGAACGGTCGTGTTGAGTTGGAGCAAGCGCAACTTAACAAGAAGATCAAGGCGTTGCACGCGTACTACGGCATTTTCATTCCCAATTTCTGATTGACGACGATGGAATTATTCGCGAAAATCGCACATTCATTGACTATTATTTTATTTACTTATATCGTTCTCAATTTATTCATTCCACATTCTCAAGTAGACAAAAACAAAAAACGCATTTTGATAAAAAATTGACATCCCTATTCATATTTTAATGATCAATTTTCGAAAAAATTGCGATTTATCAGCTAAAGCCCGGTTTTAGAGACCATCTGCACCATCACACAAAAAAGAAATGAAAACAATTGAATTATAAATTAAATAAGAAATTATAATTTACACCAAATGATTTTGAAAATAAGTTTTGGGGTCATGGATCACAATTAATCCTCCTCTGTTGTGTACAATGAAGCGGCAAACACAATATCTAAAAGCAACAAAAATTCGGGTAATATAATTGCACACCGTGGAATAAATCCCCCGGAGGATAAAGATTAGAAGAGGGATTGATTGCCTCTGACTGACCCCTTCGAATGGCGGCACTCGTCTCGCCCATCTTCTCGAACAGTGCCGGGTCACCGACAATGCGTGCCGCCTTGCGCACATCCTTGCACACCTCGTCCAACCTTTGGATGCACCGCACAATGATGCCCTCTTGCGCGTCGCTGAGCCGCATTATGTCCGCAAATTCCTGTAGCGGCAACAAAAATTAATTGTTTTATAACCGTATTCCCTTTATTAGAGCCCCCCCGTCACCTCCAATAAAGCCTCCATTTTTAGACCCCACCCCGGGTGCTACAATATAGAAAAATTGGGGTATGTTTGTTTATCCAGTATAGTAATTTGAGTCGCATGATCAAAACGAATTACCGGATTTTAACAGTTACCCCCCGGGGGGCTCAAATATAGGAAAATTGGCGGGTGTTTGTGAGGCCATAAAAAACGTCTCTCATCACTTACCATGCCAGTGGCCCACTGATGGACCACCTCGATGAGGCCGAACTTCAGTTCATCAACGACAGGCGAACTGACAACACCGCATGCCTTCTGCACCGAATCAATGCGACATGCCACAGTCATCACTTCATGCTCCAACTGAATAATTAGAAGAATCTGTTATTTTTAGGCTGACTTTTTGGTCATATTACATCTTAGGTCTTGTTTATAGCTACGTTTAACGAATTTATCATACCTAGTCAAGTATGATGATACGCTTCGATTAATGTATTAAAATTTGAAATTTGTTCAATCTTCCACGTTTATCAATACCATAATAGGACAAATATGGATATACAATAAATCCTATAACATTTTAGGCTGTTCCAAGTTCAATGCAATAGATTTTGGAAAGCCCTCGTAAAGCACCAAGCCCACATTATACCTCTTTGAGCAACGCTTTGTCCACACTTTGCGGCAATGGTTTCTGCTGCTCCTGCTGCTGTTGGTGGTGATGGTCAGCTGCCGCCGCGGCTGCTGTAGTGGCGATGCTATTGTTGTTGTTGTTATTATTGTCACAGCGTTGGAAACGACCACCGCCGCCACCATTTTGATTTCTTATCTAAATTCATTTTATACATTAGTCCTGATAACGGTTAACCGAACATCAAATCCGATTCTTTGAGCAAAAAACTGAGGGTCGGAAAACCGGCCGAACCGAAAACCGGGGGGGGGGTGGGGGGGCTAGTCCTAAACCAAACACGACCAACCCTATTAAATTTTTTTTTAATTACGTGTCAATAATTTTATTGTTATACACACATCAAATTGGCACGTCATTGAGGAGAGCATTGCCGCAATCTCTGCAGAACTGCGTTGAGCAAATTTGTTCTCCAGAATCAGCTCGGTGATTAGCAATTCCTGGAAAGAGAATATGTACAATTCGCGCATAAACTCCCCAAAAAGAGGTCCAGGGGTTGTATTTCTATAAAGGGGTGGCTTTATTTATGACACATAGTAGTATGCTAGCCCACCTGGTTACTGATCTCGCATGCCACCTTGCCCTTAAGGCCGACCATGTTGTGCCGGTCAATGTATTGCAACGCTTGGAGCACCTGCAACCGGTCGGTGTACTCCTTGGAAAACTGGAGATTGTTGGAGGAAGTCTCAAAGGCCAGCTTGCGCTTGTGCTCCTCCAACTGACGCTGTTGGGCCAGCAGACGGAACTGTTTAAGGGAAGGAAATTTTCAAAATTCGTCAAATTTTAATAGGGCTGTCCACGGTCGGTTAACCAAAAATAAACCAAATTCAATTTTGTTATGGCCAAAAGCTTGGGAGTCAGAAACCGGCCTAACCAAAAAAAGGTATTTAGAGTTAGCTCTCACATGTTGGCTAATTTGATGACATTTCAAGCATGGAAACAGTGCCTCATGCTCCACCACTAATTGGGCGCGCAGTTCGCGCACCTAAAAATAAAACACATATTTAAACGAGTGGAAAATAAAAGGCTTATTTTTTGTGCTAAATTTCAATATATGGACAAAATGTCGACCGACTATGGGAGAATTTTTCACAAATATTTAAGAAATTTTTCCGCATATCAAACGCACTTCTCGGAGCTGATCAGCTATCTCCACGCCACGTTGGCCAATGTCTTGACCAAGCACGTAGACCATCTCGGACATGTCTAAACATATGAAAACGACAAGAATACGGTTCAAGGACAATGCGTCAATGGACAAGTGAGAGAGGGAGACAATTCGTCAACGGCCAATTAATTGGTGGAGGAGGACAAATTGTTAATAAGGACAATTACAGACCTCGCTGTCGGCGACGTTGATGATGCTCGAAGCGTTCACTGATTGTCTCCAGCTCAGCGAGCAGTCGTCGCACCGCGCGGTCCGGCGACTGCGCGCGGTATGGCCCGCTGATGCGCCGGTACTCCTCCATCACTGGGTCCACGTTCAGCTTGGCGATGTGTCGTCGGCACACTGCCGTAATGCTAGTTTAAGACGGAATAATTACTTCGAACAATGGCATTTTGATAGAGTGAAAAACGATTTACCAATCCAAGCCCACATCCTCCAGTATGGTGAACGGCGCATCGCGCGCAAATGACCGCACCGGCACAATGGCCTCGGGCCCGTCCAGCGCGGCATGGTCCAACAGGAGGCCAATTCGATGCCATTTTTTGGCCTAAAAAAGCAAAATTTGGGTTGTAATTAAATGGAGACCGGATGAGGACGGCATCCAATAAAAATATATCCTCTTCCTCCACCTGTTCGCTCAACGCGTCGAACGCTTTGTGCCGTTGGCCAAAGTCCGAAAATTTGTCGCCACTGTTCGGCACGAACAGCGTGAGCAGAAAATGCGCACCGGTTTCGGAGAAGCGGGACTGGAAGAAACAATAAAATGAATGTCGCCTCACATACCCTTGTGATCTAGGCCAAGGAAGATAAAATTCTCGTGGATTTAGACCAAAAAATTTTGCATGTTGTCAACGAAAACTGGACAACTCATGGTATGATGATGGGTAACACGATAACCGTTGGGTATTATTTTACTTTCAAAACGACAGCCAATCTGCCGACAATGGACATTGGTGCATGATGGACAATTACCTGTGCCGGAGGATAGGAAAATAAACTAATTAAACATGTTAATAAAATGGAATAGCGACACCCCAGAGTAGCCAACAAACCACTCGGCCGGGCGTAAACAGTTTGTCCTCGCGCCCGCGCTGCACTACCAGAGGCCAAGTGACGGCCAACGCATCAAAATAGGCCAACAGCGTGTCAAAGCACAGGTGGACGGAGGATGACGACGACGAGGACGGAGGACAGGACGGGGCTGTATCGTTAACATCCTTGTTGTTGGAAGACTAAAAAATAGGAAATGTGAGAACGAATAGGGTGGGTGGGGGAGGGGGGGGGGGAGAAATTGTCCCATTTTCATTTTTTATGGGACAACCCACTATCTCTGCCGTAACTACACATCCACACTGATGTGCAACACCAACCTCGTCAACAGCAGCAGAACAACAACAATGGGCACAATCCAATGCGGGCAAGGCGGCAATTTGGTCATCAATCTGGGCGGGGAAAAAAGCGTTTGACGTTGTGCAAAAATTTTACTGGAAAAAATAAATGAATGGATGGATACAACGACCAACCAACCTCCTTGAGCTTTGCCTTTCGCGTGACCACCATGCGCAGCGATGCACGCTCCACGTAACTGCGCTGGAGCATGTCCTCAATGCGCAACTGTTCCACCCGCAGCAAGTTCAACAGCATGCCGTAGGTGAGTCGAAAGCGGCTTTCCAGCGGAATGGGCTTGCCCTTAGATGCAAAACTTAGAGGGTGTGTGGGGGAAGGGTTTTTTTCCGAAAATTAATGAGGGCCCTGAAAATTTTGGAGAGAAATTTTGGAGAGTCCGTATTACAAGCCCCCCCCCCCACCCAAATAAATTTGTTTCATTAATTCTCGGGTGTCCATTAACTGACATTAAGCATGCTTTTCAGTGAAGCGATGTCCGGCGGCTCAGCACCCTTGGCCAGGATGAGCACTGTGCCAGTGGAGTCCAAGCCTCGTCTGCCCGCCCGGCCGGCCATCGAAAAAAAAAATTTCTATTTTTTCCACCATAATTCAGCGCCCCCTCACGGTGTGTGAATGTTGTGTACCTGCACATATTCGGTTGGGTTCAGCAACCGCCTCTGTGTGCCATCAAATTTTTCGATGGTGTCAAATGCCACAGTACGGGCCGGCATATTCTATAAAATTTGGTTTTCCCTGGACTGAACTGACTGCCAACTGACCACGCCCATGGCAAATGTTTCGGTGGCGAACAAAATTTTGACGAAACCGCGTTGGAATAGCAGTTCAACCACCTCCTTGACAATGGGCAAAATGCCCGAATGATGGACAGCAAAGCCGCGCTTGCACAGCTCCTGCATCAACAACACCTAAAAAACAAAATTTTTCTAAATGGCTCAATTTCCGTAACACGAAATGAAGAGTACATTTTCCTGGGAAGACTTTGCCCCCGAAAATTGATTGGCAAATATTTAGAGTAATTACATGTCAATCCGCCTAACCGGTCCCCAACCATATAGCAGGCAGTGTCTGTTGTCACCTGAGGCAACATTTTGTCGGTGCCCTTCAGTCGGTCAATGCATTTGATGAAGAAGCGATGGATGGCCGACTTTTCAGTTTCTGTTGTCAAATCAACTGACTGCAACAGTTGGGCTGTTTCGTCGCAACGTTGACGTGAAAAGACGAAAACCACCTGTTTGAGGAAGGGTTGAATTTTAGGTATCATAATTTTTTGAATTTTTTAAAATTTATTCAATCCGCTTGCACAACAAACCGACCATTGGTAGAAGGTCTTCCGTATGGAGATGATCAATCAGATTGATGTACACATTTTTACTCTGCAAAACAGTAGAAAAAAATTATTGTAAAAATAAAAATTGCCAGTTTCCTGTATTAGAGCCCCAAGGTGATGGTTTTTGGTTTTAAAACTTTTCCAAACCAGAAGGAATCTCTCCCAAGGGATACCTAATTGCGGGGGGGGGGGGAACGCTAATACAGGGGATGCAATAAGCCTATCGCGCATTTTGTATTAATTTTTATCGCACATTTTTGGTACCACCGCCAGCGCTACTGATGTTGCTTTGCCATCGCTGTTGCAGGTGTTGTGCCGTCATTCCAGCAGCAGAGGCACCGCCTCGGGCGCCGCCGGGCCCACCGCGTCCGGCCGCCCCCGAATTATGTGCGCCTCCAGCTCCGCGCCCTCCCCGTCCGCCACCACCACCGCGGCCCGCACCCGCCGCGTAACCTCCACGACCAGCAGCCGCTGCGGCCTTTTCTGCCAGTTTGTCCATTTTGCGCATCTTCGCCTCGACCGCCTTTTGGTAACTGAAAATATTATCGACATTTACAGAAGTTTTCCAGGTCGGATTTCGGGTCACCGAAAAAACCGGGTTTCAGGTAACCAGTACCCATCCTGTTTTAATGATGTAAAAACAAATGACTAAAATGTGCACTTGCCCGGAAGTGAGAAAATCGCCACGTGTGTCCAAAATTTTGAACATGTCCTTCTTGGTCTTGCCGTCCTGGCCCGTGTAAAGGAAACTTTAAAAAGCAAAAAAATTTTTTAGACAAAAAAAACAACAATTTACTGCTCGAGAGGCACGGGTCGCTTCAGCGTTTGCATGACAAAAATTTTGCGATTTTTAATGCGCCTAAAAATTGGAAAAGTCAAGACAAAAGCAATATTTTTTTTTGATACCTCTCCCCTTCCCCAACAATCAATCAGCCTTTTCTTACCCGACCCAATCCGCAAATTCCATGCAGTTGGGCACAGTGGCGGAAAGCATCACAATTTTGACATGGGCCGGCAACATGATCAGCACCTCCTCCCACACGTGGCCACGCTGGAAGACGTGAATAAATTTTGGGGAATTTGAATGACGAAGCAAAAAATGTTAATTTTGGAAACAATGACAATTTAGAAAGCCTCTGGGGAAGTTTTGGTGTGAAAATGGGAAAAAATGAATGAATTAGCCGACCATAGCCAACAACAAATACCTCCGCGTCGTTGATGTAATGGACCTGAAATCAAAAATTGGAAAAAATTAATTTTTTCGAATGAACCTCATCAAAAATGCACCATTCCAATTCGCGGATCACTTCCGACCCGTTGTAGAGCATTGAGCGCAAAATTTCGGTGGTCATCACCAAACAAAATGCATCCGAGTGCAATTGAATGTCTGCAGTGGTTAAAGGTGGGAAATAAAATATGAATGGGGTGGAGGGAAGGTCGAACCGCCGGTCACCAGGCCAACATCGCCAAAATGGAGACGAAAGTCGCGAAATTTTTGGTTGGACAGCGCTTTGATTGGCGATGTGTAAATGACTCTGAAAAAGCGCAAGGTCTATTAAAAAAAAAAAAATTTTTTTTTGCTTGCCTCGTCCGATGCAATTTGCACAATGCCACCGCATATTCGGCCACCACCGTTTTTCCGGCACTAGTGTGCGCAGCAACAAACACGGATGAGCCCTGCTCCATGCACACCACTGCCTGCTGTTGAAACGGGTCCAAGTCGAAGGGATACTGCGCAAAAAATTTTTTTTTTTTTAATAAATTTTTTTTGGTACCTTTTTAGCCATATTATCGAATATCGTTTCATATTCTGGCACTTTTCTGCTAACATCCAACATTTGAGCGAATGCAAATTTGCTACTGCTAGCGGTGTCTGATGAGGGCTTTGCTGGACTGGGCGCCGACGACGGCACTTTTGGACCACCACCACCAGCGTCGCCGTCACCAGCAATGCCGTCGGATGCGGCCGCATGATCGGGCACGGAGGCGACCTAAAAAAATTTGGGAAGTGTAAAAAATTTTTCCAGACAAAAATATAGGAAAAAAGTGACCCCAAATGTTTGGACAGCCTCAGTCAACGAGCGCAAATCAGCGTCATCATCAGCAGCGCAAGTTGCCTGGAATAGACATTTATAACGGGATTAAGTTGGTCAAGAGTCACTGTCTGATCACTCACCTCCTCCTGCTCCTCCGTCTTATTCACTTCGACAGCGGTGGTGGCTGCAGCGATCACAACCAATTTCTGTCGTTGCTGCTGATCACTTTTCCGACCACCGTCTTGGTGTGGTAAGCCATCATCATGTTGTTCCTCGGCCAGCATGGTGTCAACAAGCTGCTGGCCCAAAACCAAAAGATCGCCCTCGCCGCCGCCCATTCCTTCGCCTGCTGCCCCAAGTTTTTGTTGTACATCATTGTCGTCCACCTCCTCGAACTCGTCGTCGTCACCAGAAATGAACTGTTCAACGTCCAGTTGGAATTCAGTCAAATCAACAGGTGCGGCAAACCCTGGCGGCGTGTCCAAAATCTCTGAAAAAAATAATTTCTTAATTTAACCATCGCGTTCAACCCTCTCTTGAACCCTCTCTTGTCGCCTCAATCGGAATTTGGAAAGGCGCGAATTTGTTGGGATGGGTATAAAAAAAATTTCGGACAAATTTAGGCTTTCCCTGATCCAAATCCTGAGCACATTCCCACTGGGAGATGGATAGGGGACCTTCAAAATTCAGAAAGCGCTCTTCCGCGCCGCCGCCGGCGTCCCTCCCGGACAGCGCCGTTGGCGTCGAATTGGTGGCAACTGCAGCGTCAGAAACAGTGTTTGAAAAACGTAACAACTCCTCCAGCTCGGCGTCATCAAAGCCTGCCGGCAAAAATGGCACATTGGCGGCATTGCCGAGCAGCTGATTGAACGCCCGCGGGTCGGGTGCCCTGCACAAAAAAATGCCGTCCATAAAATGTGCCACACAAATTTTGCCTTCCTCCACCACCCACCCATCCATAATCCTCCTTTATCTCTAATCCAATCCACCAAAATGTTTAAATTCATCCAATTAAATCCAACCTACCGATCAATCTAATCCTGGGATTGGCCGCCAAATCCGAAACGAAACCCTCGTAAATCAAAAAAAAAAAATCCCTCGAAACGCACCTTCTTATGGACATGGAATGCTGGCTCTGCTGTTCCCGCTCCGTCTCATCAGTCCATCGCTCCTCGTAGGCAACAATTTGGCCAGTTTCGGCACTGAAGATTGGCTGCAAATTGGTGGGAAATGCCATCGGCCCGGATGAGCCATCGTCCATGGAAAATGCCAACGAAAGCGGTGACAATTTGGGACATTGGTAACTGTAAAAATTTTTGGGGTAAAAACATAGACTTACAAAAAAATCGTCATCAATTTATTAGGTCCAATTTTTCGTCACACCATTTTTTTCCAAAAACATGAAATCGCAGTCCCGGAAAGAGGGGCTTCTACAATATTTGGTCCTGTACTGTCCAAATTCGGGCTCCTCGTACAGTACACACTTACTCGTATGATTGGCTGATATCAAATTCGGGAATGTGCTGCGTAGCAAAATCCACCGCCAAATGCCTGAAAAAGAAATAAAGCGGTGATTTTAATTTAAAAACAATTTTTCGGTCAGTTTGGGTCAACAAAAAGTTGTTTCGTGTCAAATTCGGGTCGGGTTTTAGGCCACAAAAAAAACTGGCTTTCATTTACCTGAAAACGCGTTCAGCTTCGCCCCTCACAGCTTCATCCAAACAGCCGATATTGTTTTGCTGCTTTCCGTTTGGCAATGACATTTTAAACAGTGCCAATGGAATAAATGCAAATGGACACAGAAAGCTTAAAGATTTTTTGGCATTTTTATGGTCTGTATTTGACAACTTTTTTTATGTACATGAGTCAATGCACAAAAAAATAAAATGTTTAACCAAAGCAGAGCCCAGCCGCTCGTAGGAGACATTGAAAAATGGAAAACATAGAATTGCCTCAAAAAAAAATTAAAACCAATATTTGTGGCGAAATGGAAAACATATTTTCAAAAACACTTTGAAATACCGTAACAGAGTTTGAAAGAGATAATTTCCATACAATGATTATTTAATAATAATTTGATTTGATCAAATAATAGTGTAAAATTGGTATTCTATTTTAGGTCTCTTTGTGATTTGGAAAACTTTTGTTGTAGCAAAAAACAACAAATTTTTTTAATTTTCAGAGGGGGGGGGGGGATACAAATTGACATAATCTCCCTCCCAAGATTAAAAATTCCTTTACAAGACAAAAAACACCCCTAACAATTTTTTTTGAGATTGCCCTCTCTCAAGACCCAAATCCTGGATACGTCCCAGGACCAGCAGGGGTAGTCACGGATATGGACAAACGACCAGCGGATTATCGGGATACCCACAAAGCCCACCAATCCCCCCAAATCCTTGATAAGCCCCGGTACCAACAAATTGTCACATCAATTCATTAATCATCATTTCTTTTATCAATGATTATATAAATTCAAAAAAAATGGAGGGCAATTTTAAAAGAGCAGATTATAATGTCATGCGGCAACCTCCATCAACAAAACCGCATCACCAACTTCATCGTCGTTCACGCAGCAACATGACGCTTAAAAAAAGTGAACAATTATGTATATGTACATATGTGCATGTATTCGATGTTTCATGATCACTAATTTGCGCGGGTCGCCCGTTTCGTTCTCAAGAAAAACCATTTTGGCCTTTCCGATCAGGGTTGCCGCGGGTTACCCGAAACCCGGTCTTTTTGTCGACCCGAAACCCGACCCGAGCTTTTTCAGCCGACCGACCCAATATTCCTTAAAAAGTACTATGTAACTACAGTATGCGCGCATTCGCTTAACGTTTTTTTACTCACCACCATTGATCGCGCCCTAATGGTAGTTCCAGTGGTGTCCGCAAGTGCAGTTACGAAACGCCTGAAATTCAAGAAAACCGACAGGCAATTTATTTCAACAAAATATGCTTAGGGGGTTAAAGTTAAAATTAAATTGAAATTTAAACCAAAAAAAAACAAAAAAATAAAAATTTATGAAATAAATGCATCGTTTGGTCCATAACACTAAAAAAAAGAAGTTATTGCACAAATGAAAACGCACCTCGGTCTTGTAGCAGATGTCGTTGTGGTCATGTGCCTTCTCACAGCGATACTTTCGAATGGCACTTATTGGGTTCGGACAGAACCAAGAGCAAGTACACTGGCTGCAGCCCATGGTTCACAAAAAGTGATTCTGTCGTGGTTAGAAAACGTGGGACAAAATTTGTTGAAAGACAAGAAAACTCGACTCAATATTAGAATTAAAAAAATGACCTATGGAAAAAGAACCCCTAATAAGGACCCTCCCCCCAACCTCTGAAACCCATTTAGCCTCCGAGAGCCATTTTGCCCTCCCCCTTACCCCTGAAACCCATTTAGCCCTTTTCCCGTCCCCTGAAACCCATTTAGACCTCCCCCTTAAACTCATTTGATTTAGACCCACCAGAGACTTAAAATACCGTACTTTTCGTCAAGGTCGTTGTGAAAACAAAAGACGAGGGATGGAAAAGTGTGCGATCGGTTGATGACAGAGCTGAAAATTGGCAAAAATCATGGCCTTTTTTGGATTGTATGAATGGGTTTGGCATCTTTGTGGGTAAAGTAACGGTGGCCAAAACACCACAAGTCCTCATTAGGACGGCGCCAATGATGACACCCCTGGGGCTTTAATGCAGGAAATGTCGGCGGCCTATTAGCTTGCCGTTTAGAACACCTTTGGGGCGTTTTGGCCCATTAAATAGGGTGGTTTTATTAGAGGGGGGGGTCTATTAGAGAGAGAGGGCTTTATTTTTAAACCTTCCTCAAATGTTTAAGGGCGGTATTATTGGATATGGGGATTTACTTTTCAGGCGTGATAGGATCAAGAATGGGGATATAGCACAAATATGCGATTTCTATGGAAGAAACAAAAATGAACAAAGCTCCAAGGAAGTGCCAAATAAATGCAGAGCATTTAAAATTAATTTGGCACTCAATTTAAATGTGATGGAAATGACTACTAATGAATGAAGAGGCGATGGTCCGCACAATTGCTTATAAAGGGATGCCAAAACATGTACAACAACAGTAGAGAGCACAATAACAAAGAATCAAAACTCTGCAAAATGTTGTCAGATCTTAATCTATTTCATCTTTGTCCAAACAATTCATTTTGACACACTTTTGCTCACTTTTCACGCATATCCCAACCCCCCCCCCCCCCCCCCCCCCCTCCCCCGCCCCATCCTACCAACATCAAGCAGCTGCAGGTGGTTGCAACTGAAATCATCCCCCCACCCATCCCCCCCCCCTCCTCCTTCGTCTCCTTTGTGTACGCTCCACTCTCACTAGCTGGCCCCGCGGGGGTTGATCCTCTTGTTGAGTGCGGGGGGATGAACATAAGAAAACAACAACAACAACAATCTGCTGCATCTTCTTCCCCTCCGGGCCAATTCGAAGACTTTAATAATAGTGGACGAGTGGGCAGCGGGGGGGGGGGGGTGGAGATTGGAATTTGCCAGATTTTAATCAGCAATTTTTAATTCACAAATATTCATTTATCGTCAAAATATACATGACAACAAAGTGAATGGGCAATAATTTATTTAATTTTACAATAATTTATTTAATTTTAAAATTTATCAATTCAATTTGGGTTTCGAGCCGACAGAAAGTTTTCGGTTCGAGTCGGACGAAAAAATACCGGTTCACCGTAAAGACCGGGTAACCCTGGAATGAATGCAAATGCACTTTAGCATTTAGTAACTCTAGGGTTGAGCGGGACCGGGACTGGTACTGAAAAAAAACGTACAAATGAGTACCAGTGCCCCGGTTTTGGCCGGGTCCCGGTCCCGCCCCGGTTTTGCCCCGGTTTTCCCAGCCAAAAAAGCCCCGGGTTTTCAACCTGAAAAGTCCCGGTCCCGGTTTTTGTTAAAAGTCCCGGTCCCGCTCAACCCTAAGTAACTCATAAAAGTTTTCAAATTAACAAACAATTAATTTTGGCGAAATAAACATTTTTTACCGCTTCCCTACGATTCGTCTACTAGACGATTGGTCTACTCAGCCAAAAAACTGCGATTCGTATACATTATTCGTCTACTTAGTCAAAAAGTAACCCCGAATTCGAACTCGAACAAACTTTTATTGTCGAAAATTTAATTTCTTTTAAGCAAAATTTTTGAGAAACTAGGCCTAGGTTAGGCTTAGGGGTACGAATTTTCTTCTCCAAAACTCATTTCTAGGGGTATTTTGAGGCGCTGAACACGAATCTGACTTCCTTTTTGATCAGTTCCGAAACCCTAACCTAAGAATTCGAACATCGGGTCGAAATCGGGTTTTTTGTTCGAATTTGGGGATTAGGGGTTTGAAAATGGTCAAAAAGAAAGTTAGATTCGTGTTCAGCGCCTCAAAATTTTTTTATGGAAATTACTTTTTTTTTCAAAAATAGGCTTTACCAATTGAAGTATTGCCGCTTTTTGATTGGATTTCGAAGTCTGAGCTTTTCCAAAACTGTAAGCGCTCTTTCTATGACGCAAAGAGTTTTAAATTCTGGTTCATTTTAAGCTACCGTTTTATTTATTTTTTGAATGTTTACAATTCAGTCCGATCCTATCTTTTGAAAAATCATCCACTGATCAATTTAATTGTGAAATTGCTTATCTATTATCTAAAATGACGTCGGAAACAGCCTCAAGTGACGCGTCTTCTGCGAGGACTACTGACAAAGAGAACACGAAAACGACGGACACGACAACGGACCCAACTTCAAGCGAAAATTCGACTTCCACCGAGACCGACAACAACAACCAATTGCGGAAGATGGAAACTACGGTGCCACATGACCTTGTTGAACGTCATTTGTTGCAAAATAATTGGTTTGTGTTTATGGCGATGATTTAATCTCGGATTTCAGGATGACCTTTTTATTTCCGGGTTCATTGTTTTAAAAAGAATTCAACGTTAATACATATAATTAAAAAAAAACAGGGCTCTCTGGTACTTGAAGGGTGACCGCAACAAGGATTGGACGGACTGTCTGAAGAAAGTCTCAACCTTCGACACCGTTGAAGATTTTTGGGCGTACGTTTAAATGACATTAATGCATTTTTGTTGCAGAATTTTTACACATTAAATTGTAAGGGTCCAAAAATTTTTTGGTTAAAAATAATTTTAGTAAACATCATTCCCCAATTTATGCTCTCGTAATTATGTCATCAACTCAATTGATGCCTTTATTCGTAATATTAATCCTTAATTTTGAAACTGCATAGCACATTCACAGGTTGTACAACCACATTCAGCCAGCGACAGGGCTCGGCTGGAACAGTGACTATTACCTGTTCAAGGACAGCATCAAACCGATGTGGGAGGACGAAGCCAATAATAAAGGGGGTCGTTGGCTATTGCAGGTAGACGAGGAGATAGATATATGTTCGACCCGCGGGGGCTCTCAATACCGGTGTTTAATTTAAATTATTATTGCTGTTATTATATTTTTAAAGGTGGATCGATCAAAGCGCAAAGCAAAGCTGGATATCTATTGGCAGGAGATGATGATGTGCATTATTGGAGAACAATTCGACAAGTGCAGTGACCACATTTGCGGTGCTGTTGTTAACATTCGTCAGAAGGGTGACAAGGTCGTTTCCCGTTTTTGTAACAAGATTCAAAATCCACCCTGGTGCAAGACATGTTCAATCCACCCTGGTGCAAGACTCTCCCTATAGATTTCGTTGTGGACTCGTGCTGCAGAAGACGATAACGCCAACCTGCAGATTGGGCATATTTTGAAGGACAAGCTTAACATTCCGGACAATGAGCTGATTCGCTACGAGGTGCATGAGGAGTGTCAGGTTCGCACCGGCAGTACGGTCAAGCCGAGGTGAGATACACACACACTACTCTGTATTTTCATTGTACGCTGCATGGACCTGACCGGATATCGAAAAAAACGAAACATCGATCCTCGAAAAAAAAATCGATTTTTTCAATCAATTAATAGATAACTCTTAAAATTTGATAATTTTTCAAAAGAGTTTTCTTTTGACTCTTGAAATTTTAGGAGTTTTATTAAAGCGGGAAAAGTTCTTAACTCTCAAAAATTATTAAAATACATTTTTTTTTCCTTCTCTGCCGTAGGCTGACCATCCCGCCGCGTGACAAGGAGCAGCAGCCTCCGCCGCAGCCGACGGCGGACAATGAGCGCAAGTTGACGCAGAACCAGCAGCCACGGGAGCGCTCTGCCTCCTAGCTTAAGTGAATGAATAATGTGTGCCACGCGCGTGCTGGCAGCCACAGTCATCCATCTACCACCAAAAGCCATTCATATATTTATTTTTGTCCATGATGTTCCAGGGACGTATCCAGGATTTGGTTTTGGGGAGTTTACTTTGGGTCTTGGGTGGGGGGGGCTAAGTGGGAAAACTTCAAAAATAGGGGAATTTTTCGGTTTTGGGGGGAGGGTGCGTACCCCGTATATTTTACGAGTGCCTAACCCGAACTTTCTGTCGACCCCTGGATACGTGCCTGCCATGTCGTTCCCGCTTATCCAAGCAATTACTCTCCGGATTTTCATTTCTTTAGTTTAAATGTAATACATCCGCAGCAGAGTGCATAAATTCCCGTGGCAATTTATTACAATGACTAAAAATTTTTTTGTTGCGAATACGTGTATATTAAATGCATATGTACAATACATTTTGTTAACAGTTGTACAAAAAAGTGGGGGAGAACTAAATGGATGCGAAAGACAAAAATTGGATTTGAAAAAAAAAAAACTTTTTGACGATTGGGTGAGTGCAATAGCAATAGGGCAGAGGGCGGGAGGATGATGGCATTTATGGGTACATTATGTATAAGTAATACAAATGTTGCGCGAAAAATGAATGGTGTGTGTGTCAGTAATTGACCTCACTTTTGGAGTTTTTTTTCGATTGAATAATCCAAAAAATGCGTGTCCGGGAGTGAGTCCCGTGGTAGGAAAATTGATACTGACAGTAATACACATAAAAGTGAAAAGGTGTAAAATAGCAAGGACAATGTTAAAAAGGTGGTAGCAGCAGTCGAGACTCTTGTCATCCGCGGGTCGCTGAAAGTATCGGATTTGCTGAGTCGTCCGCATTCGGCTGCAGCCGCTTTTGATGTCGGACAACAACATCCGTAGCCGTCAATGGAAGTAGCGTTTTTGAACATCCGCCGCCGTTGACGATGACACCGTCGGCACTGTCGTCCCAATCATTGGCATCATCACATTGCTGTTGATCACCCATTTGCTGGCAAAGAAAAAAAGAATTCGAACTCGCTGGTCTTGGTCTGCTGATTTGTTCGGGATTCCTTCCCATGGACTTGTTGCGTTGTGGCAACGCTTTTCTATAGGTATCTTATCCATCGAATTACTTGAATCCGCTGGACGGCCATTCGGTAACAGTTCAGCTCCAACCACCGTGTTGGAAGTGCAGCGAGGAAGGCCGGCATCAGCACCTTAACGTATAAACACAACGGACTCATTCGATTTCATTGGCAGCACTTACCAACCCATGGAACAGTCCCCAGATGGCAACCAGTGAAATGGTTTTGACAAACACGAGAGGAATGTAATTCTGAATTAAGAGAGGGCATTGTGATGCTTGCTATATTTCTGCAATCAATCAATAATCAATCACCCGGAGGAAGACGAGCGGCAGGACGCAGATCACCGTACTGAGCCCCGCTTGGCTCATTGGCCACGCGATGGAACGCAGCGCGTGCTGCAGTTTGTCGCGCGGTGTTCGCAACGGAACTTGTACAATGCGACCGTCGCGCAGTTCCCGTCTGTGCGACAGCTAATGAAGAAACGATGAGACAAATGAAAATGACGACGCGCGCGACCGGGTTTCGGGTCACGGACTTCGGGTAACCCACGGCAACCATGATCGACACCAGCGGGGTTATACCAGGGTTACCACTCGTCACATTCCTCAAGAAGGACTCACCTGAAATGAATAGGCCGTATGTGCCGTAAAATCGACGCTCATTCCAATTGACATCAGAACAGCGCACAGTGTGACCTAGACAAATGTTTGATGGATCATCTTATGAATAGGGGAGGGGGGGGGGGATTTTCGGGTTCGGTTCGAGTATTTGAAAATTTGGGCAAAAAAACCAAAAACAAATTCGGCTATCGAGATTTTAAACCAAATTGAAGAGTCATTGAATACGGCATACATTTAAAAATTTACCGGGTCCAAATGCAAATGCCACCACGAGAGGAAGCCAATGACACCGATGGAAATAGAACCGATGGCACATGAGGCAGTGATCACGGACAACGGATTTTGAATGAACATTGCACAGACCAATGCCATGCAGGCAAGCGTCAAGAAGGTCGTCTGGAATTGTCGGAAAAGTTGGCAAATTCGATTAACCAAAACTACCGATCAGTTGCGCAATAACCGATCGGCCAAATATCAAATCAATCGATAAACGATCGAGAAAGTTGGCCAACCCAAAAGCGATCACGAATAAACCATGACTGACCTGCAAGGTGAGCGATTTCAGGCTGAGCATTTGGTCGACAAACATTCCATTCGCCTGATCATAAAAAAGGGACAAATTGTGTCTCTCTTTCTCTCTCCTCTGAGTTTTGTGTGTGCTATTCGTCGCTCTCTCACCTCCCAAACGGTGACATTCAAATCAGAGTATCGCTTGGCCACCGCGCGCCATTCCTGCATCAGCTCAATGCGACTTTGCCAATCCGTCGTGTTATGATAAGTGACCAACAGGCAAAATTTGGCCACCGGTGTCTGCTGCTCCAGGCCAGTTCTGATGATGAAGACACAATGTTAATCAAATAATAATAATAATAATAACCGGGCCCAAAAATACGGACCTTGACATTAATAATCTCTAGGACAAAATCCCTGACCGCAAAAAATTATATTTCATACATACATTGGCCTTTTGATGGTTGACGCAAATTTCAGAAATGGAAGAAAGTGTTTGTGGTAAGGCAACGAGAGGAACTGTTCAATGCGCGAATACTGCAACAAAAGGCATCATTTTTATTTTTTTGTAAAAAAATCAGCATTCACTTTAAATTATGCGCCCCACTGAACGCCGATTCTCAAAACTATTAGTACTGAAGAATATAAAATTTTAAATTCATGTCCCCTTTAATGGAGAAAATTTTTTTCATTTCGAAAACCTAGTTTACGGGCCTACACTCACACACTCACACACATCGAATCCGGTCTCCGAACGCGGTGCCGCCTCAACAGCGTCAAAATCACCGTCAACCTCTGTGCTGTTGTCGGAGGCAAAGTAGTCAAATTTGTATTGGTCCACCAAATTGAAGTAGTCGATATAATCGCGCAGCCACATGACAGTGAACTGTTTGCCTGTGAAGTGGGACAGGGAACTCGTTAAAGGTACAAAAATTCCCGGGTGCCAATTCAGTACGAGACCATTTTTTCCATCACTTTTCACCATAAGGCATACCTTTGCACCGCTTAAGCCGTTCAAAATCGTCCAGCATGGCGTTCAGACGGGCCAGCTGACGGCTGGACCGAATGTCGACCGGGTTGTTGACCAGCACGGTCAGCGGGTAATACTCAGTCCACACCATGTGCGAGATCAGCCGATGGGGCTCCAACAGCGGGCTGTTTCGCGGCAAAATCTTCTCCGTGTCCAGCTTGGCATTGATGCTCAGCGTGCCGGTCAGCGCAAAATACCAGTAGACGCACACGCCAACGAGGAGCACGCAGCCAAACAATTGGTTGGTGAGCAAGTCACAGTACATGTCGGACAGACGAGCAAAAGCCGAATTCAGCTTTAGAGGAGAAGGGTGACAAAGTGTCGAAAAAAGGAAAGACAAATGAGCAAAAACAAACAAACTTTGGCCCGTGCATTGCGAAGCCATTGCTGTGACAGTCGAGCACCACCAGCATTTTTCAGCGAACGATCCTCTACAGTGTTGGCAAAACAGATGAGCGGGGCGAACAGCATCAGCTAATAGTGCGCGGGGCGGGAAAAGATGGAGGAAAATGAATGGAATGAGAGAGGGAGAGAGAGAAATAGAGAGAGAGATAGATGAGAGAAGAAAGAATGTGAGAGATGGGAGAGAGCGAGAGGCGACGGCACTCAGATTCAAACAAAAAATATACCGTATAAATGTAGGCAAAACCGAGCGCGACAGCAGTGGCCATGCAGAACAGGGAAATTTCTGCAAAATAGGCGATGATCACATAGGCTATGACAAATATCAGCCCGCTGGGGGGCAGTCTCCGTCCCAAGGCGACTCCCGAGCAAGAATAGGCGAGGAGGGATGAAGCGCATGATGTTTCTGACCTCCAAAGACTTGGCTTTTCCCTAGGATCCTCCTTGATTTTTCCCTATGGTCCCCCCAAGCCGCCCTCAAAAAAAGCCGGTAATGTGCCTGGGTGGATGAACAACAACACAAACCCGGTGTGGGTGTCAGTGCGCCAATGGAGAAAGTGACCACGTTGGTCAACTGTTTTGAGGGGTAGGGCGAAAGTGATGCGTTACACTTTCATGAAATTCGGAGACTGACCGTTGTGATTGTGATAGACGGACCAACTTCCTCAAAGACCAGACCAATGCGTTTGGGTACCGCCAAATTCTGACGGGCCAGCCGATTCCAGGAATGTGCCATCAGAAAGGCCTGCAGTGGTGTGTGGTTGGTTGAATTATGTTATGATAAAAATTGTTCAAATTTCAAAAAAAAAACACTCACATCATTGACGCCAATGCCACAAATTCTTAAACAAACAGACAAAAATATACACTGCGAACAACGTCGCGGGCACAGGCAACAAAAAAAAAACATACAAAAATGGCATTATCAGCATCACCGAATTTGTCCGATGGCCGGCAATTGTGCAAACGCCGAAGGTGGAAGTGACAGACAACACCGGGCACAGAGAAATGCTGGTGGGAAAAAAAGGTTATCATTTCAATTTACAGAAATTTTAAAGACACTCCTCCCACGCACCCCTGGTGAAAACCTAAATTTGTTACGGGGCGAACCCGTACTGCTCGAGACGACCAAAAAAATTTCCGAGACTCGAGCAACTTTGTGGCGTCTCCCTGCCCAGACTGTGGTTGTAAATACCCAAGCGCAAGCAGCGGTTTGGCCCAGTCCATGACGCCGTAGATGAACGCTCCGATCAGCAAAGTATAGACCGCAAAGCCAAACATGAAGAAGAACCCTGAACGTGGGTGCAGGTTCAAATCCGGCGAATGAGGGTTTGGGATTAAGCCGGGATTGCGCAAATTCAAAAATAGAGATGATCCCGATCTCCCCCCCGCCCCCTCTTTCCTCCACTTACCCATCACAAAATAGGGAACCGTCCGCTCAGCTTCGGCAGCCATTTCGCGATCAACAATTTCACTGCCCAACACAAGCATCTAAAAGATGAATTCATTGTGTGGGTGCTGGTATGTGTGCCAGGACGTATGGACGCATTTTTCCGATTTTCCCAGACACTTTTAGGTCCGTATTTTTACAGACCTTTTTGGGTCCGGAATTCACCGGATTTTCCTAGGTTCTTTTCTTTTCGAAATCCGGTTTCATCCATGCTGAATGCATTATTTGCCTCGATCAATGAGTTGTTTAATTGGCGCGAAAATTCGTAGACGCGCATTTCCCACTGGGCCATTTTGGTCTCGTCCCGTTGATGTGCCATGTCTGCACGAAATGTCATCATGACAGCCTAAAAAAAAATTAACAGGTGGAGGTGGAGAGGCACAAAGGAGTGGAGTGAACTGCTTGAACACCTCAATGTGTCGAATGTCGGTGAGGGCATCTACAAATAGGGAAAGAATCAGGGCTAAAGTGCGGTGTACATTAACAGCAAAATGGCTGGCAGCCAAGGCACGTACCAAGATAGACAGACCCTTAGGTTCCAAAAGGCAGTGGAGGGGTGAATTTATTCAAAAAATTTAATTTTTCGGGTGGTTTAACCCATAAAAAGCCGGAATCAAACACTCTATACGCCATACCCTTAATGGCATTAGCCAGAAAGACAAACCAAGTTCCGCAACATCTGGGTCCTCGTCCTTGGTCACATTGTTGACGATCCTTTGATTGCCATCATTTCGAGTTTGAACTCCTAAAAGCGGCAAACATTGATGGAGGAATATGGAAAACATTTGCAATCCCAACCCAGTGCTATAACTAGTGTTCGGCATGGTAACGGTTTTAAGGCGGTATTTCGGTAAAAAGGTATTTGTTTTAACCGACACTGCGACAAAAACCGAAATTTTAATTCCGGCCTTTTAATTACCATACCAAACACCCCAACTCCGCTCACTCACTGACCATAAAAATTCCTCTCCAAATGCAACTCAAAGCCGTTGACCCGTGCGATTGGGTACGTGAGATTCAGCGAGCCACTTGGGCGTCCACCCGATTTCACACGTTTCCGTTGGGAAGCCAACGAGTCCTGTGCAGCATCGAGAATAAATAGACGAATCAAACATGGTATCATTGAGACAACAAGAAAATCCTTACCCGGAAATAGTTGACGGCCATATTTGCTGCACAATACGGTCCACAAATATCCGAGTAGCGAATATGCTGTAAATTTGAAGGAGAGTGAAGAAATCTTCCCTCGATTTTGCCTCATTTTCCTTAGGAAAACATTAATATATTTTCAAAATTTTGTCATTATATAAATTCGAAAAAAAAACTTGGCAATTCCCCACTCAAAATTTCTTGAATATATTGATGGGTAGGGGGGTTGGACGGGGTGACCAACCAATGATCATATTACCTCGTTTTGCTGACCATCGATTTTGGCGGAGATATTTTGCCTTAAAAAGTCATGCACTTGAACACATTCGTCCAGCAAGCGTAGGCGGTGCATGCTGTGCCCGTCACGGGCGCGCAACATCACCGTGGTCAACAGCGGGTCACCTATTGGGCCAAAAACAATGACACAAAATACTGAAAATTGAGGAACGAAAACCGAGCCCCGGTTTCCTAAACTTTTTTTCTACCCCAAAATTAAACCAACCAGAGGAGCCAAGGAATTCCCGCAACACATCAGTCTCATAGCGTGCCAACGATGTTGAGGGCGTGTACCCGTCCCGAACACGGTCTCTCAATTTCAACTAAACTTTTTCCATTATTTTCCAAGATATATAAAACATTATTTTGGTGGACTGACCTTGTACATGCCCACTGAATAAGGAAATGGATGATGATGATACATGAAGGAAAGAGCAAATTATTCGAGAAAGAGCAAGAAAGATCCGTTTTAAATTCTAAGGCCAAAATTTTTTTTTGCTTTTTGTCAAATTGATTAGAATTCGCTTGAAGGCATCTTCATTCTTGAAAGTTTTACTAAGATAAACGCCATTCGACTTTCGGATCGATTGCCGGGCGAATTTCCGCTTTTTTTTTTTTTGTGATTAAGGTGTAACCTGACAGGGAGGCAAGAATCAAAGAAGAGATCAGAAAAGCAATTGGATAAGTGCCGACGAAGCGACCAAAAATGCGGAACATTGAGCTCAGTGTGAATTGCGCCAAAAAGTTGAAAAATTTGGCGCTCTTTGGACCTGCTGGAAAGAGTTGGCAATTTATGAAAAAAAAACCAAATTTGGGAAAATTTTGATTTTCCTAAACGTAACCGGAAAATGTATGGAAAGCTAACCCCCCTCTTCGATGTTGACTAATACCAGCCAAAAAATTTAGGTCTGGCATCATAACCGAAAAAATGCAACAAAAAAAAAATCGGACCCCTCTCTGCAGCTGCCGACGAGTCGGTTGTGCCAACACTGCGCGAATGCCTGGCGGCGACATTTGCCTCCACAGACGACTCTCTTCGATGGTTCAGCGATTGGTGGGAGGAGGAGGAGGAAGGCGAAGATGAAGACGAATTGTCGGCTTCGTGCCGATGCCGTCGTTCACTGCCGCCGGTGTTTTGATGTTGCTGGTTCTCCTCTTCCTCCTCCTGCTTGTGCTCGACCAATTTGTGCTGCTCATCGGACGCCGAATTTGGTGGCAAAATGTCCGTCATTATTTTTTGATCAAATTAAGTGATCAAAGACAAAATAGCGGTGGTAAATTTCGCGCCCCCGGGCCAAAAGAATGAATTTACGTCGCGGCACTCGCCGCTGCTACCTGAAATGGTGTTGATAACTGTAAATTATATTCGATATAAATTAGGGAATCCCCATGTTCAAGAGGTTCAACAGATTGAGGCACAACGGAGACAACAAATTGAAGAAGTACACAAAAAAATGCAATGAATTTGAACGAAAAAAAATAAATATTTTTTAATACGTTATGCCAAAATGTTTTTTATTCAAAACTATTACAAAGCATATATTACACTGAATTGTTAACGAAAATCTACTGAAAAATGTCCGAATGCAGAATGCATTTGGGGGTTTGTGATGTCTCAGCAATAAGATCCGGCATTGTTAAATCCCGGGATATATTTTATTTTTAACAAATATTGTTTTATTAGGCAAAAAAATGTGCATTTTCTCCAACATAAAAAAGTAAATTTTTTTTTCAACGAAATGACATTTGTACGTGGGGGAGGGACAACGCGTCACATGTGCTTCTTCACGGTGTCTGCTGCCTGCTGTCCACATTCACCCCCCCCCCGGGGGACGGCTTTCCCCTTTTTCTCATCGCTCATCGGTTCATTGCCCTCCCTCCCCTCAACAATTTCTTCCCAACACATTCCTCTCCATCATCAGCAGCGGAGCTATTCGTGTGTCAAATGGGGAACAAAAAAAAAGAGAGAGGGCTGCTTGCTGTACATATATGAGTGCAAGAATGAATATATTATATGTTGAAATGTGCCCTTAGAAAAAAGAAGTCGCCGTTGTGTGAAATGTTTGTCCCCCGCGGCACAATTGGCACATTAGCCGATAGCGCCCGAAATGTTTGTCGCCCACGGCACAATTGGCACATTAGCCGATAGCGCCCGAAATGTTTGTCGCCCACGGCACAATTGGCACATTAGCGGATAGCGCCGAAATGTTTGTCGCCCACGGCACTATTGGCACATTAGCGGATAGCGCCGAAATGTTTGTCGCCCACGGCACGATTGGCACATTAGCGGATAGCGCCGAAATGTTTGTCGCCCACGGCACGATTGGCACATTAGCCGATAGCGCCCGAAATGTTTGTCGCCCACGGCACGATTGGCACATTAGCCGATAGCGCCATGTTTCTTGCCTACTGACTAGTTTGAGAGAGGGGGTTCAAATAGAGAGGGGGCTCTATTAGAGAGGAAATATAGAAAATTGATTGTCGTAAGGGAGAAATATTAAAACTTGGTCATCACAAGCAACATCATCCACATTCTTGGTTATTTGGTTGGGGGGTGGGCTTGGGAGAATGTGGAATTGAGACCCCCCGGGGGGCTGGGGACGCGAAGGAATTGGATGGGTAAAAAAATCACGTCAGTTTTAGGACACGCAATTTTGAATTTGCAATGATATTACCAAGAAATATTATTACCAAGGAATATTTTTTGCAAAATTTGGAAGCCACAAAAGAATAATTTCCTTTCTCTCTCAATTAATTCTTTTTGTATTCATTTTATTAAAGTTTTGTGACCGTTCATTCATTGTGATAAGATAAGAAAGATGGACTGCCTACTGCTGCATTGTGAATGAATGAATAGATTAATTAATTAATGCGTCGTTATATTAAATATAGAAAAAAAAATATAATGTTTAAAATTTAATTGAATTAGCCATATACATACAAAAAAAAATTATAATAATTAAAAGTTAAGCTAAAACACCCTATTTTAAAGATATGAAAAAAAAAATTATAAATGCCAAATGCAGAAAAATATTGAAATGTTTAAAATTTAATTTGAAACCCCGATTTTAAAGATTAAAAAAAAATTTTTAAATCCCAATATACACAAGAATATTTGAAATTTAAATTTCATTTAAAAATGCTCATTATAAAATTCTAATTAATAAAAATTGCCCAACCGCAATAAGGATTAAATTTAATTAAAATACAACAAAAATTTTAAATTGATTAAAAATAAATTTAAAAATGCCCAATCAAATGGGTCAATTTATTGTGTTGGTGCAGACAGGGCATATGAGAGGGGGGGGGGGGGAAGGGCAACTGCTGCTGCTGCTTTCTCTACTAAAATGAATTTTTAATCCGTGGGGCGGCCACTTGTGAGCAAAGAGACGGCGGCGGCAGCCGCGGGCAATCTCTCCCCGCCGGCGCCACCCACTTGCCTCGACTTAATTCGTCAATTAAACATAGCCCTAGGAAAGGAATATAACTTCTCACTGAAATGAAAGGTGTGTGGTCTCCCTCGCCCCCACTCTCTCAGTTCCTAACACTCTCTCTAGTTTGCAACTGTCTCTCTCTCCATTCCTGTCGTTCTATCTCAGTTTGCAACGCTCTCTCTGTGTCTCTCGATGGTTGTTGTTGTTGCCAGTCTCATTAGCATAATTTATGGGCCGGATGCCATACCATTTTAATTCGCCACCCTCTTACAACAACAACAACGACAGGTTGCTGTTGGAGGTGGTGGTAGTGGGTGTCACATCATCATCATTCATTTCATCCAGCCATCGTCTGCTGTATGTATAGGCCAAATGAAAATAAGAGCAAAATTAAATTCAGCCCCAGGGTCGCCGACCCGCCGGGGCCACTCCCCCCCCCCCCCCCCCCCCCCCCCCCCCCCCCCCCCCCCCCCCCCCCCCCCCCCCGGGCCCCCCTCTCCCATCTTCACACATAATAAATGAACGAGGACGCTGCACTGCACACAGTGAGTTCGTCATTACAGCAGCAGCATTGTTGGCCAGCCGTTGACAAATCCCCGCCGGGGGACGGCCGTTGTCGGGAATGAGTGGGCGAGTGAAGGAAGTGTCAGTCGGTGGTCGATTGGGAGGGGGGGGGGGGGGAGGGAGGGGTGTGAATTGGGCTCTAATTGCTGTCAGACAGACGACGGAATTGTGTCGGGGACATGGCTGTTGGTACGACATCGGCGGCTTGCTTATCTGCTACTGCTGTTGTTTGTTGGGTGAACATGATGGACCGGCGGGGGACAGACATCGCATACAGATTTTGTGTGGCAGAGAAATAATTGGACATTTTTTTATGCCCGGAAGAAAAAAAAAGAAAATTTAAATTATTTTTATCCACACACACAAGTTATTGTAATAATAAAAATAATATGGCTACATTTTCTATGTATAGGCCTAAAAATGCAGGCACAATTAAAGCTTTCGGTACACTTAACTCTTTTGCCCCAATTAAATTTTTTTCCTAGGACAATTACACGAAAAAAATGGACCGACAAAATTCAGGATAGATGCGCCAGACTCAGCCGATCTCTCGAAAATTTTTAGAACCTAACCATCCAAGGGAAAAAAATCCCATCGAAGAGGCGGATCGCAAAAAGGGATAATTGTACCAAGGATGTGACATGGTGCCGGAACAAATTCGGAAAACCCAAAACAGAAACCCGTCTGTTTGATCAAAAATCAAAATCAATCAATGGCTTTGCTGGCGTCGTCCTCGAACATCATCATCAAACTCTGGCAGCACATTGTTGACCATTTTGTGCAGGCGCGCACGGAGCGCCGCGGTGGTGCACTGAATTGCACCAAAAGCGCGCTGCACATTGCGATTCCATGCGGTGCCAAGTGAACGGCACGCGATGTTGGGCGATGGCAACTGAAAGCAGGAACAAAAGTTTTGGGAAGGGTAACAAAAATGTACCCAGGGGGGCTGTAGCCCACCCCTTCCCCCTCCGAAATATCCCCTAAATGGAAACTTTGAACTAGTTTCTTTAAACGCTAAACCCCGAATGCAAATTTAGACTGGTACGAGTAAAAAAAAAGAAGATCGTCACCCGGGGAGTTATAGGAAAAGGCAGCCATAGACCCTCGAAAAAAATACCTCAATCAAAAAAAAAACCAGGGTCGGAGAAAATCCGGTCCCGTCCATCACATCGATAAAGTAACCACAAAATTAAATGTATGAAAACCTCTTCTCCGTAGACAATGGTGCCGGGCAAAACGGTGCTACGCAAGTTTTCAAACAGCGAGGCACCCTCCGCAGGGTTCAGAGACCAAACGCCATTGTCCGCCGCCACCTTCACAGCCAAAGCGACCAAACCGACTTTGGTAACGTTCCTGTAAGAGGACACAAACAATAAAAAATTATGACGAAAACGACGCGAAGACCACAAAAAAAAAAATTGAATGAAGGTGTTCATAAACCGACCAAAAATTTATGTTTTTTTTTACCTAGAATAACTTCGCAAACCACTAACCCAAAAACGAACAGTTTCGGGCTAGGGGTTCGAATTTTTCTGAAGATTTTTACGATATTTCCAGGCAATAGGAACACCACCAGCTGCAATATTACAAATTCTAATTATTTACTTGATCGTTGAGCGAAGAAAACCCATTATTATACTCGGAAGCAGTGAGATTGGAAGAACGCAGAAAGAAAGTCGGAGAGCAAGCACTGTTGAAAAGGGATTATCCAAATGTTATTATTCTTTTAATCTAAAACAAGATCATACAATGATGGCACAAAATGATCAATTTTGATTTAGGAATAAAGAAAGATTTTTAGAGTTATTGAAAATCTATTTTTGGCCTTTTTTTGCGCTCTATTTTGGCATTTTTCTCGCTTTTGGCCTCTAATTTAGTAGTTTTTTTGGAGGTTTTTGAGGCTCTAAAAATCCGGTAACTATTTATGAAAATTCCCCGAATTGCGTGAAAATCACCGATTCCCGCAAATATGCGACCTCTGGATTTAAGTAAAGATAAAAATTGAAAATTAATACGAAATTAAATTATGGCGTTCTGAATTATATTTCAAATCAGAATTCATCACTCTACGGCTGCCGTCACGAACGTCGAGCTGTTCGAGTGAAGACCGTAGTGTAACTTGCTTCACGCGACACAATCATTTCTGACTTGTTTTATTAAACGGAAAAATTGAACATTTTCTATTTTACTTGAGACGACTCCAATTGCCTTAAGCATTCTGGCTTCTTCAATCCGGAAGCACAATCTCAATCAAGTACTTACATAAAATCGGATTTTTCGCTTTCTCTCTCTCTTTACCAATCTCTCTCTCCCGTATCTTTCTCTCTCTCCCGTCTCTCTTTCTTTGTCCCCTCTCCCTCTCTCTCCCAATCTCTCTCTGTACTCTCTCTCTCTCTCTCTCTCTCTCTCTGTACTCCCTCCCGTATCTTTCTCCCAATCTCTCTCTCTCTCTACTCTCCCTCTTTCTCGCTCTCTCTGTTGTTGTTGTTGGTGTGCTAATATGTGTGCTTTTTCTCCTCTGCGCGAGGGGTGGGGAGGGGGCGGGCACTCCCCGCTCCATTCATTCATCTCGTCGCCGGAGGGGCGCCTGCTTTTTCAACGGACACGACGACATTATCCCTTTTGTGTGCGAGTGGTTTGGGCCGGAATTTGTGCATGGACAGCAGCAGCAGCCACAAAAAGTTGTTGGAACAGTTCAAAAGCATTACAGCCAGCATACAGATAAATGGAACGCGTTTGAAGAGAGAGAGAGAGAGAGAGAGAGAGAGAGAGAGGGGGGGGGAACAGGATTGGCACAAAGACCCCCCGGGGGGATTGGGGGGGGAATGTTGCGCGGGTCCCCCCCCCCCCCCCCCCCCCCCCCACCCCCGCAGAAAAAACTAACCAAAACAAAACAAATAAAACAATAAACATAAAAAAAAAATACGATTT
>JAKKIK010000122.1:0-48185 GCA_024500135.1 Heterodera carotae
TTGGACCAACCTTCCCAAACTCAAATTGGACGCCGGATTCAGACGAGCATTTCTTGAGACAGTGGCCAATTCAATGCAAAAGCGAGTGGAATCGACTGCGCTCATTGTTAAAGCGGGTCCAAACTGCTGCCAAATTGGACCGGACCCCAACGAGCCAGCGATGATTTTGCAAGTAAAATTCCCAACAATAGTTCCATATTTTTTGGATTTTTTTCGTAAGCACCTTTCAGTCTCATATATAGTGGTAGAAAAAAAATATGCATTTAATTGTTATTTCCCCGAAAGATCAAATCAATTGGCTGTGTCAGCGCGGAAGAAAATGTAGTCCACACCAAGAACATCAGCGAGTTCATCGAAAGTAGCCTTGGAATTTCGCCCAACCGCTTGATGATCCACTTTCAGTCTTTGGAGAAGCACGAAGTTGGAAAAGGAGGAACGACTGTTGCAATGGCAAAAAAATAAGCCTAGCGATTGACCAATGTTAGAGTTAAAATTCACTTACTCATCAGGAGACCTGCCTGAAATGACCATTTTCGCATTCCATGTTTACTTTCTTTAATAAACTCAAAGATTCCAACCAAACCGGATCAAAAGGTATTCGGTAAAATTGGAAATGTTAGCTCATGCACTTATAAGATCAGCAACGGACCAACGATTGCATTCATTCGACAACCAAATTCATCATGCTGAGCCAGATTTAGTTTCATTCACAGTCATGGACTTCCTTTTTTTTGCGCCTTATAGTTGATATTGGTTTAAGACGAAATTAATTATTTATCTGTATATAGAATTGAAAATACCACACATTGTCTAGGTCAAGCACTGCTGTCGGATCCCTCTGATGCCTTTTAGCAACAAACCGATTCACCACAGCTTCCTGGGAATTCATTTCCAGTTTTAAAATTATTGGCCTTTTGTCGTATGTCACTTGGCGTGGCTATTTGACAAATTTTATTTTCCAAAAAAAAACTAATTTTATGAACTTGCTTTTAATATTGTTTTCGTACTATAGAACTTTTATATTAAATCGACTCATCATTAAATCGGCATTTTGGCGACCCCTAACGGAAATTCGGTTGTTTTATTGGCCATGTTTCTGAAGGCCAGCATTGAGCGATTGCTGAATGACCCGAGCACGAGGCGGAAAGAACATGGGACACTACGAAAAGCATGTGAGGAGGCCATTGGTAGGAAGTTGAGCAGTTTTATTGAAATACAAAGATTTTTAAACTTAAGAGCAATTGGACGCGCGGTTAAATGGCGTCGAAAAAGAGGAGGTTGGTGCATCGGCCATTCTACCGAACAGCAACAACATTTTCCTGGCCGATCATTATTTTCAACCATTTGAATTGGTCAGTCAATTATATAATAAACATAGAAAATTTTTAGTTAAAACGGTCTTATTGTTAATGCTCTTAATTTGAAAATTCCGCTTCTAGGCTTGTCAAAGTCGGTCCACCAAAATTGTTGTAAACGCTTTGGATTCGTTAGAGGTATTTCGGGCTTCTCTTCTAATGATTCATCTCCAATAAAAACCGTGTTATGTTCAGAAACTGATTTCCTATGGCCATCTGATCGGAAATGGGCCGGACGGTGCCAATCCGGATCAGCTGCTTATTGACAGTACATTTGTTGACACTTTTTCAATTTTTGAATTTTGCTTCCTTACCATTTGCAGGAGTTGTACAAACGATTTGTTCGCCTTTCCAAGGCCCCCACACCGACGACGCCATCCAACTTCAGATCATAAAGGTGTGTCTATTCGTTGGTATTACTTTTTTCATCCATAAAATTTCTTGCTAGGGCATTTTGGCACTGATCCTCAACACCAACTGCAAAATCCATGAGGGCTCATTGCTGCTCGCTGTCCGGACAAGTTTCAACATTTATTTGGCCAGCCGAAGCACAATCAATCAGTCGACCGCGAAGGGCATTCTCACGCAGACAATCAATTTTGTGTTCGCGAATGCGGAACGGGGCGCCATGGACGAAATCACGACGGAACAAGATGGCGGACAGTCTACTTTAGAATGGGACAATAGGGTAAGCTTAATGCCGATTTGACAAATTTAATTTCTTAGTAAAATAATAATTGGGCCTAAAAATTAGGTAAACGCCAAATCTGAACTCAATTAAGGTGGTCCGAGAAGTTGTTGACTCGTTGGTTTACCAAGTTAGCGCTTCCTGTGAACACGGAAATCTCAATGAGCGGAAGGTCCTTTTCGCTTTTCCTCTGTTTCTTGACTTTTTATGTCGTTTTTCAGCACGAGCCCTGTCCCCCTCCTTCTGCCCGTTCTCGCCACACTTCGAACGACGACCACCACCGACTGGCGGCGGCTGTGAACGGATTGTGCAGTCCGTTGTCTCAGCACAGTTTGGCCCCGTCCTTTGACCAAACGACGACAGCAGCGACGGTAACGGAGGACGGGCACAGTTCGGCGGGAACAGGCGGCGGGCAGAACACGCCACTGCAACCGTCCAAATTGGAGTTTCACTCTTTGGAGGAGAAAGATGCCTTCCTCATCTTTCGTGCATTGTGCAAATTGTCCATTAAACAGATGCCGGATGACCAGGACCCAAGGTGTGCATGGGTAATGCGTAACGGAGTCTACTTATTGGTCGTTTCTTGGTCGCATCCGCACCCATAATCCTGAAATTCGGAATCGAACATATTTTTAAATTATCCAAATAGATGTTTAAAATTGGTGGAATCATTCCCAATGGAACTTTCATTTATTTCCCTAAGGAGTCACGAATTGCGTTCAAAGCTGTTGTCGTTGGACATGATTTTGCTGATTGTACGCAATTTCAACGCCGCATTGCCGGACACGCACAGTTTTATCTACGCAATCCGGCACTTTTTGTGCGTAGCATTGACCCACAACGCCGTATCGCCCATCGTCAGCGTGTTCAGCAAGGCATTGGACATTTTTGTCCATTTGGTCGACAAGTACAAGGTGCTTTATCCACTTTCATAGTACAATACAAGTAAAGTTTCGCAATTAAAATTCATTTTTAGATTCATCTGAAGAAGCAGATCGAAGTGTTCTTCAAGGAGATCATCATTTCTATCCTGGACAGCAGTTCCTCTTCCTTTGACCACAAATGGGTCGTGCTTACAACCATCGCCAAAATTTGTGACAGTCCGCAGAGTGTCGTGGACATTTACGTCAATTACGACTGTCACATGACATCCGCCAACATTTTTGAGGATTTAGTCACTCACCTCGCTAAAATTGCTGTATTTTACTTCTCCATAATGTGTCTTGACTTGTTCGCAAAGACTTTTTGCGCTTCTTTTTCAGTCTGGATACACCGCCGATTCGTCCTCTCCATCACATGGCCAAATTGCGCTGAAAGAGCGCGAGAGACGAATGCGCGAGTTGGCATTAGACTGTCTGGTGAAAGTGCTCCAAAGTTTGGTGTATTGGTATGAGGATATGAACCTCGGCAAGGACCAGTCTATCCATGGCGGAGATGAAGCTGCCACGAACACAACGGCATTTGTTTGCAATGGCACCGGGTCGGACGTCAATCTGACAGCTCAGGTCGTAAATAGTATCGGGTCAATTCAGTTTCATTGAGCTTCGGTGTCGTCGATCATGAGTAGTCCCGCCTAAGAACCTGGAATCAATTTCCAGTTGGTTGAAACAAAAAATTTGAAAATTGAGTCCGGTTTCGGATTTGGACGAAATTTTCATGGTTTCTTGCGAAAACAACCATTTTAGATATAAAACATCATCTGGATAAGAAAGCGAGGACTGAAACGATATGGTGTTTTTTTTCCCTAAATTGACAATGAGCATTTTGTGTAGGCGAAGCAACAGAAAGGCATTGTTGAGAGTGGCATTGAATTGTTCGCAAAGAAGCCACAACAGGGACTGAAATTTCTGCACGACAAGGGTTTTGTGGGGGCCGAGCCGGCGGACATTGCTAAATTCTTTCATGCGGAAGAGCGCCTGGACAAATCAGTCATCGGTGACTATTTGGGTGACGGGGACGAGTCCAACCGGCAAGTGATGTACTCCTACGTGGACAGCTTCGACTTTTCGGGTGTCAGCATTGTGCAAGCATTGCGCACTTTGCTCAGCAAATTTCGGCTTCCCGGCGAAGCACAAAAAATTGACCGAATAATGGAAAAATTTGCCAGCAGGTGTCTGATTGTTTGTCTCCTAATTTAACGTTTGACCTCATTTTGGTGTCTTTGCAGGTACTGTGCCTGCAATCCACAGCTCAGTCACATTTTTGCCTCTGCCGACACCGCTTACGTGCTCAGCTATTCCATCATTATGCTTACCACGGATTTGCACAATCCACAAGTGGGACTGAATTTATAGCAATTTTGGCCACCTTTTTATGTTCAGGTGAAGCGCAAAATGACAAAGGATGAATACCTGCGGATGAACCGGGGCATCAACGACCAATCGGATTTACCAGACGAATTTTTGTCTCAAATTTACGACGACATTGCCAACAACGAGATCAAGACGAAGCCTGGGAATTTAAGGCGACCAAAATTGAGTAAGTTGTCAGAGGGAAGAGAGGGGAGGCCAAATGAGTGACCAATCCATCCATCGTGAATGAAATAAAGCAATTTTCCATACCTTTACAATGTTTGAATTTATTGTTAAACGACTGTTTTCCCTTAGATTCCTCTTCCGCAAGCCTTCGGCAACGCAAACTGTTCCAAAATTTGGAATTGGAGTCCATCTCTGAAGTGGCACACTCGCTGATGGAAGCGGCCACATATTGCAACTTGGAATTCACCAGCGCATCCAACTTTGAACAAGTCCAACTGATGTTTGAGGTCTGTCTTCCCATCCTATTCAATCCAAATAATATATTAACGCGGGTGACAAAATTTGTGCGGCTATTACTTTATACGAGTTGACCATGGGCTGGCCAAAAGCATATTTATATATCGACTAATTTTACAATTGTTCAAAAATAGGCGACCGGACACTCACTGATTCACCTTCCCCTTTGCAGTTAATTTGGTCTCCGTGCTTGGCCACTTTCAGCATCGGGCTGCAGTCGTCCGATGAGCCCCAAATTTGGGGCCGTTGCCTCCACGGCTTTTCCGCTGGCATTCGCGTCGCCTGTCTCTTTCGGCTGGCCATTCAGCGCAAAGCATTTGTGCAGACATTGACCAAATTCACGCTGCTGACCGCGAACAGTTCGCTGTCCGAGATTCGTCCAAAGAATGTGGAGTCGATAAAGTTACTGATCCAAATCGGCGTTGAGAACGGCAGCCATTTGGATGTGCGTGAGAGAGGCGATTTGGTCGAAAAAATAAAAGCTTGAGTAGCTCTCAAGCAATGACATAATGTTAATTCTTGGGATTTTTCTGGTACTCGCGGGAAACCAGCTTACCAGGAGATGGCACAAAATTGAGGTCTTACTATATTTAAATGCAAAAATATTTTTCAGCAAAGTTGGTACGATGTGCTGAAGTGTATCAGCCAGCTTGAGTTGGTCCATTCCATCGGCACGGGCGGTCATGGTACGGTGGGGACGGTGGTGGGAAGTATGTCACATTTACTGAATGGCTAATTAATGCATTCAGCGGATGCTAAACACAGACGGATGATGATGGTCCCCCAAATCCCATTTCTTAAAGAGAACCTGAAGAGCATGTTCAACATTCGTGACAAATCCCTGTCCACTGTACAGGGCTACTTGGCTGAAACGTCCTCCCAAGACTTGGTGGTGGCCATTGACAGGTATAAATTAAAAAATTTGCATTCTTGCTTAATGTTAAACCCCCCTTTCTTTTAAGGATTTTCCAAAACTCGAGTCAGTTGTCCGGCGAGGCTGTCATCCAATTTGTTCGGGCATTGTGCCAAGTACTGCTCGAAGAATTGTGCAGTCCAGGCGGTCCGAGCATGTACATGCTGCAAAAGATTGTGGAGATTTCTTTCTACAACATGAACCGCATTCGTATTGAGTTAGTGACTGAGAATTATTATTCAAAATCGTACCATTTTTTCATCGGTTCCCTTTTCTGTACTCAGATGGTCAATGATTTGGTCCGTCCTTGGCGAACACTTCAACTTGGCCGGCTGCAGCTCCAACCAGGACATTTCGCACTTTGCGTTGGACGCCTTGCGCCAACTGTCGATGAAATTTTTGGAGAAGGGCGAACTGCCAAATTTCCGTTTTCAAAAGGAATTTCTGCACCCATTTGAAGGTTTTGTTATTGTGGGATACGTTTTTTTTCCGCTCTCGGTTTTCAAAAAGGCGAATTTTTATGATTTTCGTTATTCCATTTTTGTCATTCTTTCGGGGTGCTGAATTGTTCCACCATTATAATGTACCCGTTTCAGTGATTATGAGTCGCAACAAGTCGCTGTCCTGTCGCGAAATGATTGTTTCCTGCGTCACGCACATGGTCCATTCGCATGCGGACAAAATCCGGTCGGGTTGGAAGAACATTTTTTCGCTCTTCACATTGGCGGCCGGCGAAAAGGACGAACGAATTGTGGAGGCGGCGTTTACAACGACGGCCGAAATTATAAGTATTCGCGATTTTGGCTGCATTTCAATTCTTTTGGGTTTTTAATGAAGTTTTTTTCCGATTTTAGCGACCATTTTTCCGGCGCATTTCACCGAGCTAATGGACTCGTTCCAGGAGGCCATCAAATGCTTGTCCGAGTTTGCATGCAACATTGTGTTCCCGGACACCAGCATGGAGGTGAGTGATTGTATCGAAACAGCAAATAACCGACATTGGAATTTGGAAGCAAAATCAGATAGAATAGAAAATATGGACAAATGTCGAAAACCATTAATCATTTTTAGGCGATTCGTTTAATTCGTTTGTCCGCCGCAATGGTTGCGCAACATGCCGACTTGATCAACGCGCGTTTTGCGTCAGCCGTGGAGACGACGGCACCAACAGCTGATCAACACGTGTCAAGCACAAAGGACAGACACAAAGGTGCCCTTAACTACTTGGTTGAAAATTTAGCAAAGGAAAACTTAATGAGGTAGCAAAAGGAAGCAAAATTTGTCCAATTCCCTCCCTCCCCCCGAAAAATTTTTCTGGTTACGGGCTTGCTTTGAGGTATTCAAACCCTATTGGCTTTATTATGCTTTAATCCAAATGATACGCTTTTAATGATACCAATATTGTCGACAAGTAGATTAAACAAAATAATGACAGGTTCTGAGCAGCGTTTCATTTGTTTTCCAGAGGGACAACCTGTTTGGTTGATTGGTTGGTTTCCGATCATTTTTGAGCTATCTTGCATCATCAATCGATGCAAATTGGACGTGAGGACGCGAAGTTTGACGGTTGGTTTTAAGTTTTTAGACTGTTTAATGGTAAAGCACCGCACTCACTTATAAACACAGGTTTTGTTCGAACTCATCAAAACGTACGGTGGCACTTTTGGGGCGGATGCCTGGAGTGATTTATTCCGTGTGATTTTTCGCATTTTTGATTTTGGCAAGATCAGCGAATTGGGCAATGAAGTGAGTTCTTCTTTCCAAAATTAACAAACAATAGCTGTTTCAATTTTCCACATTTTAATTTTGCAGCGAAATAAATTTGAAGAAATATTTGAAAATGAATTGAGTGGAGGAGAATTTTTGAGAAGAGAAACAGTTGGAAGTGAATGGGAAAAGGAGGGGGAGAAGATGAAAATGCCGACACCTTTTATGAAAAGAATGGCGATGGACAGAAAACAGAAGGGCATTATTGTTGCCAATTCCCGGGGAGGACAGGTCAGGAACGTAACCCGGGACACTGTTTCCAATTTCCCGACTTTGTTCGGTTCGAAAAATGCGGGTAGTTGGATCACATTCGCTTCATGTCCGTAATTGTCAGAAAAATGAATGGATGGTCACCACTTGCAACCATGCCCTGTACGCCGTCGTGGACGTGTTCTCGCAGTACTACGCCTCGCTGGGCACACTGATGTTGCCCGAGGTGTACCGCCAGCTGTTCTGGTGCGTTCAGCAGGGCAACGAACTGTTGGCCCGGTCGGCCATCAATTGTTTGGAGAATTTGGTGGTGTCCAACGGGGACCAGTTCACGGAACCGATGTGGAGCCAAACGGTGCAGCAACTGGAACAAATCTTTGACTGCTCCGTTGTTGACATGTCAGTTAGTTGTACAATATTTTTATGGCCATAGTTAAAAAAACACAATGATGTTCTTCCAGTGACACTGCTGAACAGCTAGCCAATCTGCCGAACAATTTCATCCCCAACACCGTTACCACTTCCTCCACGTCCGATGCCAGCCCTTCGGGCGAAGAATGGTCAGTGTTTGTTTCTGGAGCAGCTCTTTTCGCCTTTTCCCACGAATCGTTTCCCCCACTGTCTCCCGGTCCGTAGTTTGTCCGAATTTATCAAGATTTAAAGATTCTTGGCTTTTTCGACATTTCAATCTGACCTTCGATTTAGTTCTATTTGATACTAGGACTGTTCGACCGACTCCTATAGCCGGGGGGCGGAAGTTTATGTAAATGAACCGCGTATTTTATTGGTTTTCTGTTTTGCCTGTTATTCCTATATTCACCCTTTGCTGCATTTCAGTTACCCAAATGGCAACGGTTTTGAGGACTGTGTGCTCAAATCGCCCATCACCCGTTGCATCGTTCAAATGGAGGTCGTTGCGTTTTCGTTGCCCTTTGCTTTTTTGACTTTGCTTTTTCGCCGTCCTCCCCGTCGAAGGTGGTCGACTCCGTTTCCAACCTGCTGTTCGGTCGTAACGCGTTCAAAGTGGAGGCACCGACCAAAAGGCCGTCCTCGAGCGCCGTGGGCGAAGTCGCCACTTTTGCCGCTGCAGCAAACACTTCGGAGGACTCACTTTCCATCGGAGAATTGCCGGTAGGGCTTTCACGTGAGCCAGTCATTGTCAGTCCGTCCCCGTCCGTCTCTCGCCTCGTCGTCGTCGCTTGTCCTTGAACATTGGCTGAGATAATTTTTGCCCCATAAAAAATGGAATTGCAACGTCATCAAAGGGGAGGAGAAAGGAGTGATGTTAGGGAGCAAAATTAGTCTTTGATCAGTTTGTACTGACCTTGGACCGGACATTGTCGACGAGGGAGGTCCCCCAAAGGGATTGGGGAGGAGCAAATGAAACAAAACAACAAACTGTCTTTTGGACGAGAGGGGAGGGGGTCGAAGGGCGGGACCGAGACTGACCAAACAAACCGACCGATGGAAAGCCCCGGGGGGGGGGGGGGGGGGGAAACGAAGGGCGGGACGGACTGACCACGGAACAACAACAATAATAGCTGCTCTCCGTCCTCTGCCGTTTGACCACCCTCCCTTTTGTGTAACTGTTCAGTGCATGTTCCAACACATTTCGACGCCCAACCTGCTGAGGATTGTCGACTGTTTGCTGCAAAGTCATGCCATGGCACGTCGCCTGTCCACAAATGCGTCTGCACAACGCAACTTGTTGTGGAAGGCCACCTTCAAAGGGCGCTCCAAGCCGAACTTGCCAAAATTGGAGGGTAACGCGTGCCTTTGGGGACTGTGCCATTCCATTCCATTGTTTAGCCCATTCAATGCATTGCGCACTTAACATTCTCCTTCAACTGTTCTCCTCCACACAACTGAACACGTCGCAATTCATTGACGCGATTCGTGAACAAGTTCAGCGGTTAGTGGCAGCTGACACTTTATTTTTTACTTTTAAATATTGTTAATTATGCTAAAAATTTAGGACTGTCAAATATGCGCTGGAGCACTATTTGAGCACGCACTCGGACACTTTCCGCAGCTATTGGCTAACAGGTCAAAACAACAAAAACAATTATATTTTCCTTGTTTTTTTTCTTCCATTTTCTTATAACGATCAGCACACACATCCTTTCAGTGATCCAAATGGTACTCAATCGGATCGGCGATTTGCCATCCGATCGCTTCTCCGAACTGAGCGTCGACTTTCGACTGTCGCTCACATCGCTCATCGAATCGGACGAGCAGGTTAATTGTGGTGTCATGTGAAGTCTTGGTGTCTTAATTCGCTCGTGCACATTTAGCCCATCATTCGCACTGCACTCCACCGACTCGTCCAACGGCTGATCGTTGGCACCAACGGTGATCGCGTCGCCCCAATCACTGCCGTCGGTGGTGCCAATTCTTCGGTTGGCCTCACTGCCCTTTTGCCCAATGGGCCGTCGTCGTCTTCACCACCAAAATCATCAGCGACAACACATTGACCCAATTTATATTATATAATTATCTATTTGTTATTCTGTGATTTGTGATCGGTTCCAAACTGAACACTGCTCTAAATGTTCGGGTGCTGCCAAAGGGCAAAATGCGCAAATGGCACAATGAAATGACGACCGGCATTTTTTGTTTTTGTTTTGTACAGATGACTTTATCCAACAAAATTGTCTATACTTTTCACATGCTTTTTCATTCTCAAATTGAAATGAATATGTGACATTTAATTGAATTAATTAAACTCTATGAAAATCTTTTCCCCTCCGGCGTTTGTCTCTTTTCATTGTTTTTCTGATTGGTTATGTTGTGCCGCTTGTCCCCTCGCTTCTCCCACACATGTCTGTTTTTCTCATTGCTTCAAATATTTTCGCCCCCTTTTTCGGCGGAATTTTCGGCTGACACTTTGTTTGGCCTGATTGAGTACGGACGGAGGAGTGTTATCACTCTGAATGAATGAGCGGTACAATTGGCGGCGAGAAAAAGGGGGGGGGGGAAAGGGATGAGAATGGAGTGGCCATTCCCCCCTTCCCCCCTTCCCTCCCCCCCCCCCATCGTTTTTGTAGTACTCCCCCAACTCGTCCTGTTTATTTTGTTTCACCACCCCAAACATACCCCCCCCCCCCATTATCTATTAATTCCATTTTCATTCATTCATCCATACCCTCCCCCCTTTTCCTTCACCGCGCCTCATCCATCCATTTTCAAGGTTGAACGGAGCCAAATTTAAATTGGACGGGAGCGACCCGACTGACACTTTTTGGCCTCTTCTCACCCAACAGAATTTCGTTTGACCCCCGCCCCCCCCCGTCTCCAAATTACAATTATAGTTTATCCATATTTTTATTTGTCAAATCGCTATTCCTTCCATCTGTGATTGTGCCCCCCCCCCCCCACAAATTCATTGAGACCGACAGAGAAATTAAATGTGTAAAATAGTGATATAAACACACATACATAAACATAATTAATAATTTATTATTTTCATATTTAAACATAAATTGAACAATTCGCACTTTTCCTTTGCTTTGTCTCCACTTTTTTTTAACAATAAATAACAAATGAATTGCAAAGTTTTGACTTTTGTCTGCACAATCTTTGTTTTTATATTAGTGCACATTAATACAATAATTGTGTTTTGATGCTCTTTCGGCTGCTGTTGGACATTTTGCTTTGGTCATTGAATTCGGACATTCCCCCGGAAGGGATGAGACGGCGGGGGGGGGGGGTCAAATATTTGCGTCGTCCGAATCTGATTCCGTGTTTATCCATCCAATGCCCTTCCTCCGTCCCCACTGTTTGCCGTCGTCGGTCGGTCCTTCACTTCCCGAAAGATGACCCCCCTCCAACGGGAATACGTTGCCGCCGTCCCGTCGTTGTCGGTCGGCCAGTACCTGCTCCGCCGCTTCGCCACGCCCCCTCCCCCAGCCCCGCAATCGCCGCCGGCGACCGACCGATTGGGGTGGGCGTGGGTGGGAGGAGCGACTGTTTTGTTGCTGCTGCTGCTGGATGTGTTGGGGATGGATGGGCGGGCAAATTGGAATAGACGGATGGCGGCGGGCAGCAGCGACGCTTGGGGGGACGGGGACCCCCTCCGCCCTCTCCCCCCTCCCCCCTCCCCCCCGCCCCCCTCAAACATTTCCCTCCCCTCCAGCGCCCTTTGTCTCCCGCCGCAAAACCTTAGCACCACCACCTCCTCCAAACAAACCTGCCAATTTGGTCTGAAACGGAAAAATATTGCAAAAATAATTTACAGGTGGAAAAAGAAAGACGCTTTTGTCTTAATTTTTGTTAGACAAACGGCAATAAAAGAATGCATTGGTATTTATTGTTTTTGAATGGGACGCCTTCGAATACACTGAAGCAAATTCCGCTGTTTTGGTCGTCGCCCCGGAGGGGTAAAGCAACGCGAACAATGCAAAAACATATTGCCATTGGCATGCTCAATAATTGTCCATTTTAATAATATTATTATTATTAAATTTTTAAGTTTTTCACCAATTTGGCATTTATTTCTAAAATTATTTATTTATTTGTTCGCCTTTGGCCAATGTTTTAAAGAGGGCTCAGAGAACGACGGACAACAAACGAACTCTGTGATCAGTTGGTGATCAGCCGACAGCAACAAACAGAGAAAGAGCCGAAGAATGGGCCCAATTTGGCTCCAAAAAGAATTGTCCGCCGCCGGTGGCATTTGCCACTGAAAAGGGCAGGCCAAAATGGCACGGCACAAAATGTGCCGGGGAAAGGCGCGCGAAAGGCACTCTGTGACGGCACTCTGTTGGACGGCACTTTTTGCGCTGCTAATAAGCACTGGATCAGTGGCATTGGCAAAGGCCGACCGGACATTAATAGCAAAGCCAATTCAAACGACGCCGTCGGCGACGACGGAAAGCATTGGCACGGAAGACGAAGCGAATCGCGCATTTGAACAATCGTTGCGAATGAAAGCATTGCAAAATTTGCAGAGGTTGGGACGGAGGGGGAGACGAAAAGGCCAAAATGAATGAATGTCATTTTCACAGGTCTCTCGAGTCGTTGAGTTCGCTGACAGCCAATTCGCTGATGCTGAACGCGGCATTTCAATCCCCCGAGGCATTAAATGACGACGACACCGACGGCGATGCCATTGACGGAGAGGGGGCGGCGACGGCATGGGAAACGGAAATGGACGAAAATGTGCCGTACTTTTACAAAGCAAATTGAATGCCTATTTCAAAAACGCTATTTCAGACAATTTTTGTGACCACTGCCCATTCGACGCCATCGTCGGACAACATCAAAAGGAATGGCATTCTTCGAATAAGGGCCGATTTGAAGTGGGCCTTCATTATTTTGGGAAGGGGGCGCTTTTCTTTCTGCCGAGCCATTTGCAAAATTGGCACAACAAAATGCGGCACTTTTCGTTTGCCGCAATTTCAATTTTCTTTTTTTTGTTTGCCAGGGAAATGCCTCTGGCGACGGCTGACGACATTGGCACCGCCGGCGGGCAATCACCCAACACAGCAACAACAACAACGACGACGACAACTGATGGTGTTGATCACGACGGACATGAACCGAGTCCGCCGTCGTCAAAAAGGGCACGGCATTTGCGCTCAGCTGTCGGACGACACCACCAGCACAGTCATCACCACCATCAGCAACATGGCAGTCATCCCCGGGGGGCGGTTAGCACCGGCGGAGGTGCGGCACGGCACGGGCAGGACCAAGTCGCGCAGCTGCACAGACGACGACGAAAAGGTCAGACACACGAGTACGGTATTTTCTCTACATTACCCTTGAGGGGATATTCAAATACAAGCGCATCATCCAATTGAAGACCCCGCCCTCAAATACAATTCTACCCTCGAGGGGAAATCGTCCGAGTTTTCAATCTCTAGTTGTGGCACTCTGATCAGTGGTGATCACTGATCATTTGTTCGGATCCGGGGGAATTCGAGGAATATTTTAGTGGAAATTTATCAAAAACTTTCGTTTCAAATTCCTCCGATTTCAGCTTTATCTATATTTTCTCCGTTTTCTTTCGCTCGGCCGCCCAATAATTCCCTCCGCCGTTTTGTCGCCTCTCTTTGTCCACTTTTTCCAAACCCAACCCAAAATGACGCATCGCCAAATTTGACCCCTTCCCGCGGGGGACTTTTTTGCCCAATTTGTCGCATTTCCATTGGAAAAATTAAATCTTTTTCTTTCTTTTTTCTTTTTTTGTTCCTCCTTTTTCAAATTCGCTGCCCGCCGCTGATGAATTACTTAGGTTCTTGTTGTAATTGGATTTGAGTTCGAATGAATGTCGCGCACTGTTTGACGTGGGCTGTGCTTTTGCGGTTCACCAATTTTTGCAGTGACTTTTTATCCATCAGTCTGATCAATGATCACTAACCATCTGAAATTCTACCGTCTGGTTACAGATCAAACTGTTTGATCACTAATCCCTGCCATTTAATCACTGATCTTACTGTCTACTGATCACTAATCCCTGCCATCTGTACTGTCTGCTGATCACTAATCTTACCGTCTGGTTACTGATCAATCCACCTCCTGATCACTAATCTTACCGTCTGGTTACTGATCAATCCACCTCCTGATCACTAATCCCACCGTCTGGTTACTGATCAATCCACCTGATCACTAATCCCACCGTCTGGTTACTGATTTTACTGTCTGTTGATCACTAATTCTACCGCCTGATTCATTATTGATCAATCTCGTTTGATCACTAATCCCACCGTCTGATTACTGATCAATCTGTTTGATCACTAATCCTACCGTCTGATTCATTACTGATCAATCTGTTTGATCACAAATCCTACCGTCTGATTCATTACTGACCAATCTGTTTGATCACAAATCCTACCGTCTGATTCATTACTGATCAATCTGTTTGATCACTAATCCTACCATCTGATTCATTACTGATCAATCTGTTTGATCACTAATCCTACCATCTGATTCGTTACTAATCCTACCATCTGGTCACTGATCAATCTATCTTAGCCTACCGTCTGATCACTGATTCGCCTGATCACTAATTCTACTGCCTGATCATTTATTTGTGTGTCTGATCAGTGATCAGATTCCGTCTAAAAGTGCCGGTAGAGCCTTTCTTTATGTTGCTGCTGTTGAATGGCTAAAAGCACCTTTGCCCGCCGTCCAACGGAGTGCGAAACATTTAATTGTGTTAACACATTAAATTATTTTGTCGGCCTTTTTTTGTCTTTTCGCTCGGTGCCCCGCGGCAATTTCGTTTTCGCCTCATGGAATTTGAATTATTTGTCGCCCAATTGCACAGAAAATTCTTCAAATTAAATTGAGCGAAGAAATTAATAAATAATTTCAATTTTATTGGTTGCGAATCACAAAATGCGGCGAAAACAAAGAAAAATAAAGGAATTATGTAAAAATGGTTAAATAAAATTTTGCTATTACAAAGAAAAGGCGCCTCTTTTTTTATCAAAATAATTTTATCATTTTTTGAGTGCTTTTCCCTCAAAATGTCGTTGAAATTGGCCAATTTTGTGCCCAAACAAACAAATTTAACAATAATAAACAAAATTTAATTGAGTTGTTGATCTTGTGTTCTGCTGTTCTCTTATCATTTTATCACTTGGAATGCAAAAAATTGGCAACGAAAAATGCCAAAATATATCAAATCAAATTTTTATTCAAACAAAATATCCAACGAACGCACCAAAATCTCGAAAGCCCTAATTATCACCCAATCATTCATTGATTTGATTGCATTGTATTTGTCTTCTTTTTTGTGTCCCCTTTTTGTCCCCCCCCCCCCCAATTTTTGTCATTCTCTCTCATTTTAATCCCCGCGGGGACACCGACATTGATGATAAACAAATTGAAAATTGGGAATTATTTAGAAATAGAAAACAGCAATGAAATAGTGAGTGCTTTATGGATAATTAATTCAATATTTTAATTGTTATTTCATTAATTAATAATTAATTGAATTTTTGGATGCCATTTTTATCGGCGGACCATTCAATTTTTGCAACGATAATTTAGCGGACAAAATTATCAATTGGTCGACCACCCAACCAAATCCAATGCAATCTTTTTTTCCAATTTATCAGTGTCACTTTTTTTCATATTTTTAATTTAATTCCATTCTTTCGTTCATTTTGATTTCGATTTGCACGCGCAGCCAATGAATGAATTGAGTTGTGGGGGTTCGTTTGCTAACATCGCCGGAAGTGTTTGTTTGGTGGCTGACACATTTGACGCAGTTTTCGCGCCAATTGCCGACTTCGGACCCCTCCCAAATCCCTTTTATATCCCTATCCCCTCTGATATCCCTCTCATCCCCCCAATATCCCTCTCACTCTCTCTCTTTCTCCTTACCCCTCTAACACCACTCCCCTTCCCTCTCCCAAATCCCTCTCCCTTCCCATATCTCTCCCCCACCCCCTCCCATATCCCTTCTATATCCCTCTCCCCTCTCATATCCCTCTCATCTCCTTAAAAGAATATCCCTATTCCCTCCTATATCCCTCTCCCCTCCCATATTTCTCTCGTCTCACCCATATCTCTCTCACCCTCCCCCTTCTCCCCATCTCCACAACCCACTAATGGATGGTACAAACTTTTGCGTTTGGTGTGATAATGTGATGTGGTGATTGTGATGATAGCGGTGGGTGGCGAGGCGTGCGAGCAATTAATCAACCGTTTGAGAAGCGATGCGTGGGGTGTCGTCGATTGGGGAGGGAGTGTCGGGGGGGGGGGGGAGGGGGGGAGGGGGGAGCGATGAATTGAATGAATCTGTCACCGACCCCCAACGGCGACAGCGTTTCTCTCTCCTCGCGCTGACAGCATCCCCCCCCCCCCTTCGCCCCCTCTTCCCCCAGCATTTTCTGGTTTATTTTGGTGCTGAGGCTGGCGACCCAATCGGTTTAACTAACAACACACACACACACAAATGCACTATCGATGTGACGACGAAGGAGCATATAGGAGGAAAGGGGGGGGGGGAAATGGAAGTGGAAATTGACGGAGAGGGAAAGGGAGGAGAGGGGGCGGTGGGGGTTCAGTTCAAACAAACGACGGACGATTAAATGGGGGAAGCCTCCGAAATTGGATGATTGGGCGGTGGAGAGGGGTCGCCGTGGCAAAAGGTGGACGGGGAGAGGGAGGGAATGATCGGGGAGGGGAGGAGGGGGGGAGGAGAGGGTGTGACAACGGCGGAGGGGGGAGTCCCGGGCAAACGGGGAAGATGGACCGGGAGGGAAACAACCGGGGATGGACAGGGGGCAAACGGGGAGGTGGACGGGACGGGGGGCAAACGGGGAGGTGGACGGAGAGGGCGGCAAACGGGGAGGGTGGACGGGGGGAGCCTAGGGCAAACGGGGAGGGCGGGTGAGTATGACCCCACGGGGTCGGCCAATTTTGTGCGTTGTTTTGTCAGGTGTTTAAAGTGTCACCGCTGCTTGGGTGGTGGTGTAAATGATCGGTAGAGCATTTCCAATGGAGCAGAAAATTGTTTGATTCGCGGGAGTGAGACTGTTGAGAAAGGGGCGGGGAAGCGGGACTGAAATGATCAAATGATAATGAAAATGATCGAGTGGACTTGATAAACCCACAAATCAATGGCCAAAGCCAAACTGATTGATGAGCAAACTGATTGGAAGGACAAGCTCCTCGTCCCTTCCCCCGGGGGGATAAATTCGATAATTCGAACAATTTTTTGGGTGTGAAGAGAGAAACGAAGAATTCCACGAAATATTTCACATTTTTAGCTAATAATTGGCATTTAATTAGCAATCTGATTACTTTCAGGTTGTCCAACTGTCCAAGGCAAAGACCAATTGCTATGTCCAACACGAAATTCACAGCGATACGGTCAGTTATGAACAGTTCACAGCAGCCGAAGGCCATTCATCCATTCATCATACCCCGGAGGATAATCCCCCTTTATCCATCCGGGAGGATGTCCAAGATCCGGGAATCGGCACTATGTTCGATCATTTTTAAAATGGGAGTGATGGCCCCTTTTTTGCCCTCAATTGTGCAGTACCTTATCAAATCTTTGTTTTTTATTTAAAATTGTCATTGAAAACGATCAAACGGACAATTAATCATTTTGCCGCCGCCGTGTCCCTTCAGATGTTTGCATTACGCGAGATCAGCTGTGTGATCGTTTGCGGGATTGCCCCGGAGGGGAGGACGAAGACCCGCGCCAATGCTTCTTCTACAGACCGGTTCGTCTACTCCCCCCCCCCCCCTTTCATCCCCTTCCGCGGCTTTGTGCGTCCCCCGCCAATTAAATCCATTTTCCGCTCATTTGCCCTATAGCCAAAGCCCCCGCCAAATAATGTGATAATTTGTGACGACGAATGATTTGGCGGGGGGGGGGGGGGGGGGGGGGGTGGCGATGATGAGTTTTGCCTTTTGCGGACAAAAAGAACAAATTGCGTACGTTCGTCGACAAACGTTCGAATTCGTTGGCAGAACAAAGACTGAGTGACTGACTGATCAACAAAATGATCAGCAGAGAAGTCAAAAATGAATGACACAAATTGTTGACAAATTAAAATGGGCGTAACACTTTTTAAATTCGAATTTGCCCTCAAATGGCATTTGATTTGCCTATCGGCTACCGGTCCGAGTGTCGAAAGCAGTGTAACTTTTTTCAGACTTAGCCAATTTTGGTCGAATAGAACAACGAAATAAGGCTTTCGGCGAGCTGAATCTATATCAAAGCAAAAGCTAATTGATTGGATAACGCGCAAAAAAGTTATGGCCAAAACGAAAAATCCAAAAACTTGCCACTTTTTGACCATTTTTGGACATGACTTTTTTGAGATGCTTTAAATCGCGAAGCTTTTGCTCTTAAATAAGCTGCTTCTAATGGTACCAGTTTTATCGAGATTGGTCGAGACAAAATGAAAGTTATACGCTATTCGAACCATTTGTTCGACACTCGGACCGGAAGAAGCGGTCCATCATGGTACATTCTTTTTTCTCATTGTCAGCTTGACCACTCGCTGAAGACCATCTCCCATGCCGTGCTGCTGCTCGTCGACACGGTGATGCGCGAGCAGGAGGAGCACCAACAGCAACGGAACGAACTGTGACGGACTAACGAGGACGACGACGACGGATGAAGACGAACGATGTCCACTTTGGCGAAAATGCCAACACCAATGGGAAGAAAAGCGCCGTCCTTTGGCACCATTCGGCTTACTCAGCTCTGAAGGGAATGCACGGCACGGCACCTTTTGTGGAATGATCGGATTGATCGTCAGTCGATCATCAATGCTCTTCGATCGGATGGGCGCCGGCTATTATCCGTCCGCCATTAGCTTGGCCCCAACGTCCGTCCCAATGTCACGCCAAAACAAACACTCAGCACAGATCTCATCATCAATCTATCACCATCCAAAAGTGCCACCCACATAAAATGTCCCCCCCCCAATTTGATCCCCTTCCAAACCGTCAATTTCATTTTTTGTTTGTTTTCCCATTGTCACGCATTGAATACGCAAATTTCTTGTCATTTTTCCCCCAATTATCTATTCATTTCAACCAATGAAATGTTTCTGTTTGTTCTTTTTATCATTGGACAGAGAGTGAGAGAGGGGAAAATGCCGCGCGGGCCATTCATTCATTTCACAAATGCCAATCATTGCGATAATATTTCACATAGGAATTCTTCAATCATTTTCTTTCAATTTTCATAATTTTGTGTCGTTTTTTAACACTTTGTGCTCAAATTGATATTGCAAATTTGATTCAAAAAAAGGAGAGAAAGAGAAATATTTAATTAACAGCTGCAGATGAGTGATGACTGACAACAGTTAATAAAAGGGCCTTTAATGCGGGAAACAAATGTAATTTAATATACAATTTTGGGGACGGATGCCGGCGCCGATTCGTACAATGTCCGTAATTCATAAATCCACTACAAGTACTGCTTGGTGACCCCTAACATATTAAGTGTACCTATATGCTGTCTAAGCAACCGCTCACTCGTAAACAAAATGGTAACTCAAATGGAATCGGTAGTACGAATCGGTTTTTTACCCTTTCAGTTCCATTTATCTTTTACAAAAAAAAAAAGTTAGAGGCGGCGAGGCATTTCATTTCATTGAGTGGCGGACGAAAATGGGGACGCATTGTCGAGCTGAACAGTTGTTGCAGGTGCTGAAAAAGCCCGCGCAAAGAACGAAAGCAAGTTGGCGCTGAAGAATTCGAGGGCATCTCCGCTTCGAATGGCGTGCCGCTCGCCGGGGAACAGCAAAAGCCTGCCAAAGTAAACAAATCAGCGTTAATTTCTAATTTAGCCAATTATGTGCCCATTTAAACTCACTGATAAGGCTTTTGCGCTGAAATCAATGCCGAAATCAGTTTGGCACAATGTGAAAAGTGCACATTCTCGTCAATCATCCCTTGCACAATCATTAGCCGTCCTTCTCTGATGAAAGACAGAAATGAGATTTCGGCGGTTGGGTAAAGCCGAGAATGGACTCAGTCCGATCCCGTGATCAGTTAAAGCCTTTCCATGGAAGCCCATTAGTCACACACATTCATACGACCAAGGAAAAGCCTCTTATTTTGAAGACCTAACATCGGGGTCAGTCCGTAATTTTGTTGCACCACTCACTGATTGGGCAGACGAGGGATGAAAGAGGAAAGTGCCGATTTTTGGTAGGCCTCCGCATTATCCATTGGCATTCCCATGTATCTGAAGCGAAAAAAGTATACAATGGCATTGTGCCCGTTACACTCCTTGGACGCCATTGCCGCACTCACCGTTCAGTGTACGCCGTGTCGTACAAATGCCAATCGCTGACCGCCCCTCCAATGGAGGCACAACGATACGTGTCCGGGTAGCAGGCCAACAGCAACAGAGACGCGTAGCCGCCGTAACTCCAACCTTTGAGCGTGAAAATTGAATTTAATGACAATGATAATTGTTTTACCGGTCACTGCCACTCTGTCCATGTCCAACAGATCGCCAAAGCGTTCAGCTGCCATGCGCATTCCCTCGTGCTGGTCCTCAATCTCTGCCCCACCCATGCGATGTTTGATGGCCGACTCAAATTGGAGGCCGCGATTGGCGGACCCACGCCCGTCGACCATCAGCACGGCGTAGCCGAAGGCAATGAATTTTAAATGGTGACAAACACTGAAAAATGTGTCTTAAATTGTCTTGGTTTGTAATTGGGCTTATTAAGCCTGTCCATGGCTGCCTTTTTTTTCCTCTCGTCAGCTTTACCTGTACCAACTGTTGCGCACGCGTTGGATGCTCGGTCCCGCGTACACCGCTTGGATGACGGGGAATTTGGCCATCGATTGATCCCGATTTGCTGGCAACAGCAACAGGGCATGGTGTGTGATGCCCGAATTTGCGGAAGTGTACTCGAAAAAGACCTGCTTGACAATGTCGGACGGGGCGCGGTAAAGAAAGGGCATTCCCCAACTGATGGTCTGCTGTCCGAGCGACGGCGACACGACTTGGACACCGATTCTGACAGATGGGATAGAAATGAGAGGACAGTATTTAATTGTTTGAACAAAACAGGATATGTCGGCGAATCCGATCCCCATTTTTGGTATACAAAAATGAACAATATTACCTATGGGTGAACAAGACCCGCGGCAATGGGTCATCGACGGCTGCTGCCGAATGGACGAACCGGTAGAGACGGCACTCGGGCAATTTGTCCACGGAACTGAGCCAACAGACGAAGCCAATGTCAGGGTTTAAATACAGCACCGGGGAAGAGCGTTCGAACCTGGACAATTAACACACTTAGATAGGACTGCCTGTTCCATCCCATTGAACACATGGGGGTGTCTATTAGAGGACATATTAATGGGGTCGACCAATTTGCCATGGGCACCTGAAACTCATGTCGGACGGGGTCAACACGCGACAGCCGACCTCGGGACAAGCGTAGTTGGAGACGCACCTTGAGAAAGGGAGGGAAAAGCAAATATAATAAGCAATTATGAAAGCAAAAAAAAAAGTTATTGGGTGTTTTTCAATTTAGAATGACCAAAGAAACGGAAAGCCTTTTCAAGGGAGCAAAAAAGAACGGAAAAATACCATTTTTTGTTAATTAAATATTTATTTGTTTGCTTACAAGCTGAGCAAAACGGGCGATATTCGATTGGCCAAATAAAAGACGAGCGCCCTTTTGGTGTCCACCTTCAAAACCGCCTCCTTCAACACAGCCCAATCCGTGGACAAAGTGATGGCTTTGGACTCGGCTAAAAATTAAACGTTTAATTGAATTATATAATTTTAAATAAATAAAAATAATAATTACAGCTGTGAGTGTGATGCATATACAAATGGCAAAGATCGCTCCGTTCGGAACCGATTATAAATGGGAAGGCACTGTCATTTTGCTGCTCGTTGGTTGGAGGCAGAAAGCACAAAAGTTTGTCGGCCTCAAAAGCGAATTATAAAAAACAATAATAATAATAATTTTTTCAAAAAAATTTGTTTCTTTACCATCCAATATCATGTTAAATCCAAAAAATGCTTACATTGACCCAAATTTGGCTGCTTTCCTTGTAAATCGTTCGAATTGTGCCAATTCCGCCGCCGTCCGCTCCGTTCACCGCAACGAAAAGTCCCCGAGGGATTAACAAAACGGCCATTTGCATCTGAACTAAAGCGGACTTTAGACAAAAAAAAAAATCCGAATTTTCGGCGACTTTTTCCTCCGAATTTGTTTATTATTTTACCCCTGTCCATGACCAAAGCGTACAATCTGAAAACCGATTAAAAACGGGGAAATGTTGTACATTTGATCGCTTACTCATCCCCATTGGCTGTCCATCCTAAGCGCACAATGTATTCCATCCAAGGCACAACAGAACGAAGATCGGCATCCAAGGCCAAGTCAACGAATTTGCCATTTTGTGGGTTAAGGCGACAACAGCGCAAAGTGACGACCGCATTGGCAGTGCCGGCCAGAGGGTCTGTGATGAAATGCCGAAATAAAATTACGGGGTTTAAAAGACGAGTCTCTTGTCATCTCCTGCTTAGCGTAGACTCGGTTTTTGACTGTTAAATGTAATTACATCGCATCGTTTCCTCTTCGTATTCGGGGTAAATGCTAGGCAATGAAAATCGCAATTTGCACACCGGCGACTCGTCCACGCGTTCGTAGACAATTTCAGGACGGGTCGGACTCCAAAAATAGCCATCGTAGCGTTCAAACTCCTCCTGAATGACGAAAGGGGCCACGCCGTTGGTAACATTCGGAAGGGATGCGTCCGATTGAAATGCCGGACAATTGTCTCTGTCGATGAACAACTGACCATTGTTGGTAAAAGCGACAAAATCTTAATAGAAAGGGAATAGAGACATTTATTTTAACGAAATCGGAGTCGAACCCCTAACCCGGAATGCTTAAGGAAAAATTGGTTAAACAATTTGAATAATTTATTCTGAGTTGGGGAAGTTGTATTAATAACAATATTAGCATAAAATGAATTTCACTCACTCACCGGGGTCTGTCTCACAAAAGGACACATTGAGCACAGAAACCGACGGAAGCCATTGAGCAATATCTTTCATTTCGTTGTTCTAAAATTGCAATATCAAATGTTAAGGCAGTCGAAATTTTCACTTTTTAAAAATAGGAAAAAACCCAAAAGTATGCCAAGGCCAACCTTCAAAATGGTGAGCCGTGTGGGGGTGGAGAAGAGCAATGCGCCGCTTTTCTCATGCAGTCGAAAGTCGTCCACTCCGTCCACCAATTGTCCCCGCATCCTTTCGTAGTGCAGCGCCAATTCGGGCGACACTTTTCGCTCCGACGCGTCCGATTGCGCACCTTCGATTTGTTTGGCATCGATCAGCGGGCGCAACTCCAAAATGGGTCTCTGCACGGTGTCGTCCTGCTCAAAGTCGCACAGATTGACGTCGGGCAGCTCCGCTTGCATGACCATTTGGCAGCGGGCCGTGTCGCCCGGGGCGGTCGCAAGGCCAACAATTGCCATTGTGCCATCGGACCTCGTCACTAATTGCACATTGGAAATGGACTCGCCCAGCGAACGTTTCACCTTAATTATTGTTATTATTGTTGTTGTATTGAAAGTTTTATTTTAGGAATAACTTCGCTGCGCCAAAATTTGATGTGTTGCAAATAAGCGTCCCATGTGCTCTCGGGGAATGGAGACATTTTGGCACAAAATAACAAAGATTATCTTTTGAGTTTATTTCCTGATTGAGATTTTTTTTCAAGGTGCTTGCTTCAATTTAATTTTTGCTGCATTTGAATTGACGCCAAAATTAATGCAAATTTCAAAATATCAAATTCAACTAGCGAATTGTTGCGCCTTCGGTGCAAAAAACATCTTTCTCCCTTTCTTATGCTCACTTCCCGATCTTTGCCAAAGCTGAGGCCGAGCAAACATCTCAAATCAAATCAAATCTAAGCCGAAATCCAATCAAAACATTTTAAACAAATGAAATGTATACAATTCTTTGATAAACAAAAAAATTTCAACACATTACCTAATTAGCTAATTTTTGACATTTTTTTCAGAATGGCTTTTGCGACGAATTTTGTTTCAGCTAATAGCGGACCAACATATCTTTTGAAGAGATCTTTGCTTCTTGCTCGTGGTTTGTTTGTTTTTTTCTTTTTTACTAATGTCGTGGAAAATGGTTCAAGCACATATTCGTATTCCCTAGAATATTGCACTTTCTCTCGTCATTGGTCTGAGAGGGAATACGAAACGCGATCTGAAGAAACCCTTACGGCGCTTAGCGATTATTTGGACACATTGCCGGACCGAATTCCTTGTGATTCTGTAATCTTTTTTCTTCATCATTTTTTAAAAATTTAATTTGCTTTTAAAGGCTTACGATATTTCATATTCAATGGGCGTTTTGACTGCTCACATTGGGTGAATTAATTAAATACAATCTTAACAATGCCAAAGCAATTCTTTTATCCCTTTTTAGTCCACGCGTTGGCACTTATGTGATAAACAAGCAAAGTCCAAATAAACAAATTTGGCTCTCCTCTCCGATTTCCGGCCCAAAAAGGTCGGGGAAAAGTCTAATGAAGAAAGCAATATTTATTTCAAAGTTTCTTCGTTTTTAGGTACGACCTCAGCGACACGGGCCAATGGGTGTATAAGCATGACGGAGTTACGTTGCATGAACTGTTGGAGAGAGAATTTAGACGCATTTTCAACGATAATCAAATATCTTTTCAAAATTGCTAAAAATATACGCTTTTTTCAATTCCAATGATTCTCTTTGTTTCTCGGTCAAAGTTTAAACTTTCGTTACATTTATTGCTGTTTTTGTGACTTAATCCATCCTTCACTAACTTTTAAGGATTTGCATTTGGGACTATGTTTGCCCTTCATTCATCTTCCACCTTTTTGCGCATTTTTCAATGTTTTGCTCGTCATCCTTTGCTGGTGGCAGGGAATGCAACAACGGCGACGACGGCCGCGCCCCAATCGGACGACTTTCAGATGCGCGCGTGGGCAGTCGACGCCTTCGGCACACCGCCGCTTGTCAGGCAAATGCCAATACCCGTCATGCAAAATGATGAACAAGTGCTTATCCGAGTTAAGGTGACTGAATTTTGTTGGTTTTATCGTTAAACTATGATTTACAAGTCTGTACTTTTTTACTTTTAGGCTGCCTCTGTAAATCCGATCGATGTGCGAATGAGCGAAGGCTATGGCAATGAAATTATCAGCACTTGGAAATGTTTGTCGCGTTTAGGCAAGTCTCAGGATTTAGTATGAATTAGAAACTAAGTGCAATAAAACCTGTAAAGCAATGGCTGAGTTTTTGTTGTTCGATTTCTTCTTCTATCGTTAAGTGAGTGGTGGCGCTTCTTTCCCAAGCCCGACCAACATTTTACAAGCGGCCAAATCAATTGGAAATGCCGCATTTTCAAAGCGTGCTGAACGTGCCGATGATGGACTGTTTCCGCTTGTGCTGGGCCGCGACTGCAGCGGCGAAGTGGTGGAAGTTGGACGATCGGTGAAACATTTGGAAGTAGGGGACAAGGTTGGTTGACCTTCTTGTTTTAGCAAAAATTTGTTTACAACATAATGAGTCGTGCCTACCAACTTTAGGTCATCGCCACCGTTTCGCCCCATTGGCAGGGATGCCACGCGGAGTATGTCCTCTCGTCCAAAAATGCTACGTGCGCGAAGCCAACATCACTCAGCCACACAGAGGCTGCATCGTTGCCTTATGTCGCTTGTACCGCTTGGGCCGCACTCGTCACGGTGGGGCGTGTTGGCGGAATTATTTTTCGCTACTATCGGATTCAATACCAATTGACTTGGCACTATTTCATTCGCTGGCAGTGCCACTCCACACTTAAAGTTATCCTAGACAGGCAGAGTGGATCCAAAGAATGCGCAACAGTTGCGAGTGCTTATCCATGGCGGTTCCGGAGGAGTTGGAACGATGGCAATACAAATGTTGCGCTGTTGGGGAGTGGAAAAAGTGGTGGCCACCTGTTCGGCGGAAAAGTTGGTGTTTTTTTAATTAAAAAAGAGGATTATCGTGCCTTTTCAGAATGAAATTGGTTGAGGAGCTGGGCGCAAAAGCGGTGGACTATCGCGCGAAAGAGGTCAGAGAACAGCTGACCGCAGAGGGACCGTTCGAATTAATTTTAGGTAATTTAGGGCCCCACAGACAAAGAAAAAGCCAAGCAAATCCAAGGGCTTTCGTTGAACCATCAACGAAATAGCTTAATTTATCGAAATGACTCTCCTCCCATGACTGAGTTTAAGACTGCGCCAATACTGAGTTGGCTGAATGGAGCGATGAACTGCTTGGAATATGGCGTCGCTGTATGCATGTGACCATCAACAGCTCACTGCTCGGGGACACTGACCGTTATGGGCTACCTATGGGATTTGTCAGCACGGGCTTAAAGCAGCTCTATCGAAATTTAAAGGTCCACTTTTGTAAAATCAATATTTTGCCAACTTCCCAGCTTTTTCAGCCTATGCAAAAGGGTTCTTTGGCTCTTCCTGCATTTTTTGCTCCAAATTTGGATTGTCTTCAGTGGGTTTCCGAAAGCGTCGAACGCGGCCAACTGCGACCGGTGATCGACGAAGTTTTCTCGTTCGACGAATTGCCAAAGGCGTATGGAAAAGTGGGGAAATTACATGGGAAAGGCAAAACGGTGATCGATTTTGACCAAACTCTCAAGCAGCAACAGGCAGACATAGTTTTTTGAATTTCTTCATATTTTCCAATTTTTCTCCTCATCAAGCTCAAGACTTTATTTTTTTACCGACCAAATATAATCTCTCAAAAATAAATTTAATGTCAGAGTCAGATCGAAATATCGCAAATGTACCAAATACTGACATTGTACAACACATAAAAATAAATAAGGGAGCTAAAAACGAATAATGAAACAACAAAGACGGAGATAATAAAAGACAAACTTTCCCTGACTAAATCCATGCAAACCCAACAGACGTCCCTGGGCACTGCTCCCCCTTAGGGCTTGATGAACACGCCTTCAGCCGCGACCCATAACGATTTGTAGCCCGCCGACGGCGCAGCAATCACTTCACGTTGGCCAGCAATTGGGCGACCTTAAATTATGCACGTATAAATTAAGAAATGAAATTTTGTACGACAGACAGACCAAATTGTTGTCCACTAACCGCCAAATAGTTGCCCGTATTCTCATGCATCAATTTGATCTTAAAATTAATTGATGTATAATTTGGGGGCCCATCGCACGAGCAGTAAGTGCAAAAACACCTGCTCATCCTGAGTCCAAACATCACCCGAGCAGACGACTTTGTAATGGTCTCCAGAGTCGCTTTTCTGCCCCTCCTTGCCAAAACATGAGACTTCCTTGGAGTGTAAAATTTGGTCGGATATAACAACATTAATTATGTACATTTAAAACATTAAAATTTGTTATCCGCACTTGCATTCCACGAGAAAGCGGTGCCGGAAACTCATGGGAATGGAGAAAGCATCGCGTTTGGAGATGCATAAGCCGGATCAACGAGTCACATTTGACGGGATATCCTCTCTGGCATGATTGGGAGTTTGCTGAAAAAAAACCCAGTATTGTACTCAAAATGAAAACCGCCAATGTGCGCTTACGGCCAAGAATTTGCCAATGGGAGTTTACATCGTCAGTGTTGGAGTTGCCAGTCACAGACTGTTGACCAGAGCCTGACCCATACTTAACTTCGTGAGAATGAAGCCTGAATTCGAAATGAATTAAAAAGGAATTCGAAGAAAACATTTACCGAATGTCCTCGGCAACGCTTTGCAATTTGAGAACCGAACCACAACTGACTGGCGGTTCTTCTTCAGTGTATGCGAGCACAACAACGGGAGAATTGATGCTAAGAAAGGAGAGGACAGTGAAGACAAAGAGCGAAGGAAAAGCACCGCAAAAAGGCATTAACAATAATATGAAATTTTGAAATTAAACATTAAAAAATCAAGATATATGCACAAAAAAAGGTAGAAGTTCAACATATTTCAAAGAAAGTCAAAGTGGAAAACCCCGAGGGGTTAGTTTTGTAAGAAAAAATAAATAAGTAAATTTGTCTTCATATTACGCCATTGCTTTGCTAAATTCAAATTTTTTATGAACGGCAGAAAAGAATATTTTATCGTGTTCGGGGGTAATCTTTCAAATTTGCACTAATCAGCTAATCACTTTTAGTGACAGTTTCAAAATGCAAATTTTCGTCAAACTTTGACCGGCAAAACCATCACCTTGGAAGTTGAGGTTAAAATTTCGCTTTAAAAAGAATAAAATCAATTTATGTTTAAGGCAAGTGATACCATCGAAAATGTGAAGGCGAAAATTCAGGACAAAGAAGGAATTCCTCCGGACCAACAACGTTTGGTGAGGGCAGATAAAATGAAAGAATAGAATTTGGTATTAAATACAAATTCGCCATTTTACAGATTTTTGCCGGGAAACAATTGGAGGACGGGCGTAAGTCATTCCTCCTTTAAGCAATGGCATTTGGCGACAAATGAATAAAATTTTCAGGCACTTTGGCTGATTACAACATTCAGGTAAAATATCTCTTGGGAATACGATTCTTTTGACAATGCCCTCCCGCCTCTTTTCCAGAAAGAGTCCACTCTTCATTTGGTACTTCGTCTTCGCGGTGGGATCATTGAGCCGTCGTTGCGCATGTTGGCGCAGAAGTACAACTGTGACAAGCAAATCTGTCGGTGAGAATGTTGCGCGTTAATGCACTAGTTTTTCTGCCTCCTTCAATTCCATCAAATTCCTTTCATTGGCCATTTTAAGCAAATGTTACGCTCGTCTGCCGCCCCGTGCCACCAATTGTCGCAAGAAGAAATGCGGCCACTCCAACAACTTGCGCGTCAAGAAGAAGCTGAAGTGAGCTGAGAATGAAGGTACCGATTCGGAATCGGCATTTATGAAATTTGGGAATTTTCGTCGATTTATGCTGCTTTTGCTGTTGTTCTTATAAATGTTTTTTTCATTTCTTGCATTTTTATTTTTCTTGACTTATTTTGGTCTGTTCAATATTTGACCGTTGTTTTTTTATTGGTTTTCAAAGATTGTTTTTTCTGAAAGACAGAATGTCAATTCCAACAAATTCTAAGCCCGTGATTCCTGTGGCTTTGCTGGACAATCCGCGGATTGACTTTGTTCAACTCGACTCACTGGTGAACAAATCGAGTTTTTGTTTGTTGTCATTGTTTTAACAAGTTAAGGTTGTTATGAAAATTGTGAAGCATGGTGACATCGAATTTTATGCGGGCATGTCCAAAATTGCGGGTGAAACGTGCCAGGGCATTCTCACTGGGCTCATCTCTGTCGAAGAGAAACGACTTGAGGTCACCAATTGGTGGGTTTAAAGGCAAATGAGTTAAGGGTGTAATTGAGGGTTCGAATTCATATCCCCACAGGGGTAGTGAACCCGGGAGCAGGGCTATGCACAAAAACTTATACTTTTGAAACGAAAATCTGAAATTTTTGAGGACTGAACCTGATTGTGAGGGCTAATTTCTGCATTAATACGAACGACCATCTTTCTATGTCCCTTTTCAGCTTCTCAATTACTCGCCCGGACGCGCTACACGAAAGCGACGAGAATGGCACTGCGCCGGAGGCGTCCCTTTCGGACGAGAACAGCAAACAGAGCGAGATAATCGACATGCTGAAACGATTTCGGTACGTTTATTGGTTTCACTACATTTGTCGCGCATTACCCCTGCAGAATGATGAACATCGACTACGAATTGGTCGGCTTCTATCAGGCACATCCGTTCGGCGCCTGCTTTAGCCATGAACTGCTCGAGTCGTTGGTGGATTACCAGACAAACAACCCCGACGGTGTTGTCATCGTTTACGGTTTGGAAATTGCTGTCGATTTGTTATCATACATTCGTCACCCATGTTTAGACCCGGTCCGAACCCGTCAGGGATGTCTGACAATACGCGCTTATCGTCTCTCCAAGAAAGCGTTGGAGCTGGCCATCAATGGCGACTGGTCTCCCGAGTTGTTAGTCATTGTTTTATGAGAATGGGCTGATTTTGGCATTAATTTCATTTGACAGGACCAAATTGGCCGGACTGAATTTTGCCACCTTTTTCGAAGAGTTGCCAATTGTTGTGAAGAACAGCCACCTGATGAATGTTCTGATGGCAGAGTTGGCACTTTCCACCAAAGGCCAATGCGCCGCCTCCGTTCAACTCGAATTGGGCACCAAACAGTCCTTGGAAAGGTCGGCAAAAATGGAGCGAAACAATTAATTTTTACAATTTGAAGGTCAATGAAGGCTTTGATTGGTACTGTTGACGAACTGAACAAGTCGTGTAATGCATACGGCAAATACGCGGTTAATATCTCTTTTTGCATTTTTAGGGCCAATAATTATAATAAAAACAAAGAAAAATATGAAAGCATTAAAAAAAACATTTAAAACAATTATTTTGCAGATCGAAAAGCAAAAGTACGACACCATATACAACAATTTAATGCAGAAGCGAGTGCGTTTTGTTGCTAATTTTATTTATTAAAAATGAATAAAATTTTCCCCGTTTTTAGCAAGTTGAGAACGAAGCGCGTCTGTCACGCGGGGAACCGCCGCTGACAATGGAAGACATAAAACGGCAATTGAAGCAGCCGCAAATGCAGACGAAGAGCGGAATGTTGGACCTGTTGCTGAACGCATTGGACACCAACGCATTTGCTACCTATCAAATTCAGGTGGGCGGAGGGGGCAGAATTTTGATCGACATAAAAAGGGTCATTTTGGACGAGGAAATTAAGTGACAAAATGTGTCATTTTATAGTAGAGCAATTTCAATCCGTTTTTTTTTTTACTTTTTTTGCCTTCCTTTTTGAATTTCCCGCCTTTTCATCTAAATTCTGGGTTTTTCTTAAAATGGTTGAAAAAAAAAGAATTCTTTTTTTTTCATTGTTTAAGACGACCAATGAGAATATGGCCAAGTTGCACCTTTCCCAAGCGATTAGCGTACAGCCCGCCGCCGTCGTCGTCTCTTCTGCTGCCGCTGGCACTCCCATTTTGGAGAGGCGATAAAATTTGGGTGGGCGGAGAGAATGTGCAAAGAGAGAGAGAGAGAGCAGAGAGATCGAATGTTTTTCTTCCTTTAATTTAATATGCGTGGCTAAACATGACACTTTTGTTATTTTGTTGTTGTGTGTTTTGCTGGCTGATCATCGACTCTGTTCGTGATCATTGTCATTAATTTGACCAAAATGCGTTATGAATTGGGGTTGAAATTGTTTTGTCGGTGAATTAAATCCCATTTTTTGCTCTGATAAAACTATTTTGTATAATTTACCAATTTATTCGCATACATATTTCAGTTCCATTCACTATTTCACACTGAATTATTTTTCATTCCAATGCATTTTTGGGAATTGGGTGTTGGGGTTGGATTGGAAGGGTGGGCGGTCGTTTCGGGGCGCGGTGACTGAGTGAGTTATGTCTCATCAGTCCGTCCGTTGCTTGCTCCGCTACAATCCACGTGTTTAACTGCGTGCTGTGATGAATAATGGAGCACTGACTTTTTCAACAAAAACACATTTTTTTTTGTTATTTGACGTATAAAAATGTCAATGCTTTCAAAAATCTGAGAAAAATGGTTACCAATTTTTAAAGGTTAATTAAACTTTTGTATTATTTGCGCTACGCATTTTCGGCAAAATGCCGTCGACTGTCCAACAGCAGCCGCAGAAGTCTTTGGTGCAACAGTACGCGCAGATCGTTGCCGCCGTCTCCTCCTATTGGATTTGCTCCATTGGCCTTGTGTTCCTCAACAAACATTTGCTGAGCAGTCCTGACCTGAAGGTGGACTAACATTTGGTATTAGGTTCCGATATATTGGCCTTTCAATTTGCATTATTTTTGAAATCGGTTAATATTATTAAAAATTCACCAAAAATAGGGTTAAAATTTGTTGGACGGCTAAAAATTAATTGAGGTATTTAATTATGGGGACAATATAATTGGCTGTTTCCCGTTGCCAGCTGAATGCCCCGCTGTTCGTCACTTGGTATCAGTGTTTGACCTCGTTGGTGCTTTGTATGTTTTGTTCGGCCCTCTCCAAATGGTTTCCCCGACTGATCACTTTCCCGGACATGTCCGTCGATCTTCGCCTGTCCCGAGAAGTTTGTCCCCTGCAGCGACAATAAAATCCATTCTAAATCATCTCAAAGGTTTTGCCCCTGTCCATCGTTTTCGTCGCAATGATCACTTTCAACAATTTGTGCCTTAAATATGTGGGCGTCTCCTTTTATTACGTTGGCCGATCGCTGACCACTGTGTTCAATGTGGTAAGTCCGAAATTGCAATTAATTTAAATATTACACAAATAAAATGACAAAAAAATATAAAGGCTGAAAATAATGCTGTACTCTTGTTAGCACCGTTGGTTCAATGGTAGAATGCTCGCTTCCCAAGCGAGTGACGCGGGTTCGATTCCCGCACGGTGCACCATTTTTTTTTACTTTTTAACCAATTTTTTATTTGTAGATTTGTTCCTACATTATTCTGGGCCAATCCACCTCCAAGCCGGCATTACTTTGCTGTCTGCTCATTGTCGGCGGTTTTCTGCTCGGCGTTGACCAAGAGGACGCTTCAGGTTGAGATTCTCGGTTTCTAGAATTCTCGTTTTTTTTTGGCGTCTCTCTCTCTCTGTCTAGGTCTAAATCTCGGGATTTTGGATCTTGAGTAACTTCGGGTCTTGGGAAATTTTGGGTCTCGAACAGTAGGATTATACCAGGGGAATTAGAACCAGGGAACCAAAGGTTTTTCTGGTTTTAAAACAATTGCCTCAGGCACACTGTCCGTCATCGGCGTCGTCTACGGCGTGTTGGCATCGCTTTGCGTTGCACTGAATGCCATTTTTACCCAAAAAACGCTGCCCACCGTCGGCGACTCCATTTGGCACCTGACAATGTACAACAATTTGAACGCGTGCCTGCTCTTCCTGCCGTTGATGCTCATCGCCGGCGAGTTTGGCGAAGTGCCGTACTCGCCACACATTGTGAAGCTGAACTTCTGGGCTGTAATGACTCTCGGCGGCTTCTTCGGCTTCATCATGGGCTATGTGACCGGTGACTTTTTTGGGGAGGCGGCGGGGGAGGTCATTTATGAGCGCCAAATTCCAGTTTTTGGGCCATTTTTCTGTTAACCTTCCCATCCCATTGCCACAAATATTAAGAATGTTGAATTTGACAGACTTTACAAAAATAGTCAAGAAAACTTGTGCCAACCGTCAACATTAAATTACATTTCCCTGGGCTGATATTTAAACTTCAAAAGCAATGGAATCAATGAATGACACGATTGTTTAGGCTGGCAAATCCAAGTGACTTCGGCACTGACGCACAACATCAGCGGCACAGCGAAAGCAGCGGCACAAACTGTGATCGCTGTGACGTGGTGGCACGAGATAAAGCCGCTGCTGTGGTGGCTGTCCAACGCGGTGGTGCTGGTCGGCTCGGCGGCTTACACTTGGGTCCAGAAAAAGGTCGAATAGGCGTGGCATTTTGAATTCAAATTGTTTGTGGTGCCAATTTGACGGTGCTGCGCATTTTGATCGAATTGACGAGGATTTAAATAGATTGGGTCAATGCCAAATGACGGACTATGCGTTTTTTGACCAAATTGACAGCATTTAATTTGTCGGGTTTCAAAAAACAAATTATTTAGTCAAAAAAAAACAAATTATTTAAAATTAAATATGCCAATTTGACGGCTCACATTTTGAAGGACATGGACCGAAAGTTCCACGAGACCAAAGAAGCGGGTGCCAAATATGAGGAGGAGCTGCAGAAGAAATTGGACCCTCAGCAACAGAATGGACAAACGACGGACGGCACCAAACAGAAACAGCGGGAACAACAAGTTTAAGAGGCAAGTCAATTTGTCCGCTGCCGATGAATGGAGGAGTAAAGCAATGCAATTTTAGAAGTATTGTAATTCTGCGCACAATTTGTGATCATTTTTGTTTTATTTGTGATCATTTTTTATTTGATCGGAATTCCACGGCCTGACTGACCCAAGGGCGTATCAAAAAAAAATTGGGGGTGTGGGAAAACACCCTTTGGCAGGTGTTTTTTGTTTTGCTTTCACCGGTCACTAGATTTTCTTTGGATGGTTATGGTCTTGACTGACAGTGCCTAAATTTTAACATATTTTTTAAGGAATTTTTTATTTTTAAATTTGGAGCCCCCAAGGTACGACGGGTTTGGACGTGACCATGCCTGATTACCAGACTGCGATAATCATTTTTGACCTGCAATTTTATCATGTTCCATTCATACATTTTGCCATTGTCCCCTCCTCCAATGAAATTGTAATGTAAAATTTGTATTACTACGCTATTGTAAATTTTAATATATTATTATTATTTTTATTGTTTGTTATTCAGATTTTTATAGTGGCAAGTAAAATGAGAGGACACTTTTTCATCCAATTTATGCCCTGAATTTCGCGCACTTTGTCTGTGTGTGTGCCAATCGAATCGAACATTTTGCGTCGTCCGTCCCCATATTGGTGGCGACTTTTTTTGTGTCGATCCGTCGTCGTTTTTCGCAGGAAATTTGTTGTTTGTCTAACACTAAAACCAAATCCGCACACATTATTTAATGTGAGGAATAATGGCAATCAAATTTTGAGGGGGGGAGGGCGCTGTGAGGCGCACTCATTCCATCCATTCCATTCATTCGTCGCCGGCGGCGGCGGACGGTCAAAACGCCACACCTTTTGGCTAAGCATTCAAACAATTTAGAGGAAAAGCCAGCGCCATTCCTTGTGCTATTTGTGGGCATTCACACAGTCTTATTAATTTGAATGTTCCCGATGAATAGCAGCGAGTGACACTTTTTCAGTGCTTTCTTTTGTCCCGTCAAATGAAAAATGATAACAAAATTGGCTTAACCCCCGCAGGGGTCAAAAATTGACAACACAGCGAAAGGACCACACACCCATCGCAGCCACTCTTGTCAATTTTGAATTGTCCCCCACCCCCGCCCTTTGGGGACAAAATTCGACCGAACATTTCGGCTTAAGCGCTTCCCTCGGCTATAGGGCCCAAATGCTGTCCCTATCCTCAATTATCGTCGGTTTGGGTGACCCCTCCCCCCACCCCCGCTTGACCCCCGCAATTTGTTCGGGTCAACGGCGCGACGCCCAAATCCCCCTCCGTTAAATCTCTTTTCGGAACAAAATTTGGGAACGGGGAGGGAGGCGTGCCAATTTATCTTTAAATGTATTGTATTCACAATGATGACAGAAGAGAGAGTCCTCCGCCCCTCGTCTCAGAAATTATGCTATTAGCATAAGAGGCAGCATGGCACACTTTGAATAGACCCCCCCCCCTTCCTTCCCCGGCGGGCACACTTTGAATAGACCCCCTTTCCTCTCCCGGCGGGGCATATTTTGAATAGACCCCCCTCCCCTCTCCCGGCGGGGCACACTTTGATTTACCCTGAATAGAACCCCCTTCCCGGCGGGACATCACTTAAATAGAACCCCCTCCCTCCTTTTTGTCTTGAGACAAGAAAAGGTGTGGTGGTTTGCAGCAGTCCTCACATTCCTTTCCCTCCAGGGCCCTTTTCTTTGTATTACCATCAAACCATCCATCGCAATGGCATTTCCCCAACAATTAATGCCAACAAAGCATTTATTTTATTGACCATTGAAAGAAAAATATAAATGTTCATAAATAAATCAGTCTTTTCATATGAGGGGTTAAGTCGCTAAAAGTTTGTTGAAATTATGTAAATTGAATAAAGAGACGGCCTAATTTTTCGGCTCCAAATGCCTGTCGCCCCCTCGGCACTTCCATCCGTCCGTCCTTCCTCAATTTTAGCAATGCCCGCCCCGCCGGCATCGTTTTGATTGTGTGCAACGAACAAACGACGGCACACGGAAGAGAGAAGAGAGGCCAATGAATGGCGACCACCGGCGCCCTTTGAGTGACCGAATGTTTCGATGAAAATGTCCGTCGACGGAAGGGCCAACGGCTGCGCAAGCGCACCAAAAAGGACGGCACGCTTTCCGACGCCGCTGGCGTTAGCTTTGGTTGTACTGCTCCAACCCGTCGTCTGTGTCCATGCATTGCAATTGCTGTGGACCGAAACTGACACAGCTTCGGGTAGGCATATTTATGCTTATTTGGTCAGCAATTGGTGGGAGCCGGAAAATCCGACTCAAGCGGAAAATTAGCCATATTTTTAATGGATTATATCAATCCACGCCCTCCGGCCTTTTAATCGTCCCCAAAATACTCTAAAATTTAAACCATTCGAAAGCACTAATTCCGGGGATACCAAATGATTGCCAGCACTAATCGGTCGTTGGCATTTGTCGGATCGGATTGAAAGCGGGACCCCACGGACTGTATGTATGAATACCGTAATTCCTGAATTAAAGCCAAGAGCCCCCCCCCCCCCTTCCCTGAAATAAAGCCCCCCCCCCCTTTTTAGGGGTTGAGGGGCTTTATTTTAGTAATTACGGTCATAATGTTTGCAGAACATCAAGTACCGGACCCACCGACCAATGTAAGTCAACTACTCATTTGCCATGTTTTCTCTAATAGAACCCCCGGGGTTCAATTTGAAGGTTCGAGTGGAAGTGCTCACTCCAAACTCTGCGACCATAAAGTGCGTGTTTTATTGACTGGAGAGAAATGACGCATTTTAATTTTAAAATTCAATTTTAAGATGGGACCCTCCGCGCAACATGGACAAAGTGATCGTCCGGGGATATACTCTTTCGTAAGAATCATTTAATTGGCATGCGATTACGCCAAATCGCCACCCCAAAAAAGGTACGGAGGCGATTCAATTGAAGCGCGACGTATCGTTTTGGAGGGCGCCGAAACTTTGGAATACGCGCTGCGCGGATTAAGTCGGTTGATTTGAGGGGTGATCTACGGCGGGAATGGCATACCCTCATTTGGCATTTATCCCCACATATTTGACACAATTACTGTTGGAAGTAACCGGCGGGATGCCGTATTTTTTTATTAGAGCCCCGGGCGCTTAATTTTTCAACCCACCCTAAAGGGAGGCTTTAATTGGAGGGGAGGGGGGGGGGCTCTAATACAGAAAAATACGGGGTCTTGGGTATGGCTAAAAATGGAAATGCCTGATTCTGTCGACTCGATCCCGGATATTCCCAGGCATGCGCCTGTCTAATGTATGTGTTTATGATTTCTTTGTTCAGGGGCCAACACTACTTATGCCATTTCGTTGACCGCGTACAACGAAGCGGCGGGCGAAGATTCGGGTGGCTTTTTTTGTGCTTTAGTGTCGGCCACCTGTTACCAATTAATCAATTAATTAATTATTGCCCAAGTCCGCGCGCTTTTGCTCGTCCGAACGCCGCCACTGCTCGCGCGAGACGTGCCCGAATCGGAGGACGCGACGGACAATTTGCGACCGCGCGGCCTTCGCATTGAGCGCACACAGCAAAAGGATGAAGCATTGCTTCATTGGCAAGAGCCGACCGATGCCATTGGGCAGAGGCCGTTGTATTATGTCATCAGGTTGGGGCACTTACGGCATTTGTGCCATCTGAATAAAGTATTCCTTTCAATAATGAAGCCTCCCTCCTGCAATTGATGCCCCCCTCGAAAAATAAATAGAAGCCCCGGGAGCGTCTATTAGCGGATTGTGCTTGCTTTCAGTTACGCCTCCGGCGATGCCGCCCATCCGCGCGGTGTCCGTCGAATGACCGTCGAGCGAAGCCCCGCGCTGCTCACCGACCTCAAACCATCAGCAGGCGGAGAGGGGCAAAAGTACACGGTCAAAGTGCGCGCAATTTATGCGGATGGCACTCAAAGCACGTGGAGTGACAAAGTGACGACATTGGACGACGGTGGCACTCGGACAAATGGCACAATTTTGGGCGAAAGCGTCACATTTTAATGCACTAAATTTGTATCATTTTTTTCAGTACCTTCCCGCAAATTGGGCACTGTCATCAGAAATTTGAATGAAGCGGAAAATTTTTGCGGGTAAATCCAAATAACGGCGAAAGCAAATTCCGTTACAATAATTAAACAATTTTGCTTTTCAAGTTTTGAACTTCCAACAATGTGCGATTACATTCGCGAGGGACAGTGGCGATGGCATCGACGGAACAGTACCAGGGACGGATTCGGCATGGTATGGGACGGCTACCGGTCAACTCACCTAATGGTTAACTCACCTAACGGTCAACTCACCTAATAAGCCAAAAACGGTCAAAATACCTAAAGGTCAACTCACCTAATTGAAAAAATACCTAATACTCAAACCAATTTTGGAAAGCCTCTCTATCCGTTTAAAAGCTTTGAATAAGCAGAATTTAAGCAATTACACAACTAATGAAGTGTTTACTGTAATGTAAGTTGCGAAAAAGCCTGGATTTAACTTTAACTTTATTTGCTTGGCTTTACATTTTTGAGTTGTTTGTCGCCTAACTTCTGTTTATTCAAATTTTCTAAACACTTTGGGCCTTCGAATACTCCAAGTAAGTGGAAATGGGTTTAGAATTCTGAAATTTTTAACTATTTTCTTCATTAGGTATTTTTTTAGGTGTTTTGACCATTTTTGGCTTATTAGGTGAGTTGACCGTTTTTGATTTATTAGGTGAGTTGACCATTAGGTGAGTTGACCTTTAGGTATTTTGACCGTTTTTGGCTTATTAGGTGAGTTGACCGTTTTTGGCTTATTAGGTGAGTTGACCATTAGGTGAGTTGACCTAGCGCCAATAATTATGTAATTATTTGTCGAGAATTTTAATTAATTTTATTTTAATTGCACAAAACCGAAAAAAATATGAGTCATATGCAAAAAACGATGGTGCTTTCCGATTTATCACCCCCTCCCTGATATCTTTAAGCAAAAGTCAAAATCGTTTAAAATGTATTCTAAATAGTTCTCGGGATCACGGATCATAGTCTGGCGCCCATTAAGCCAAACCCGAACCCCGGTCCGAACTTAGTCGAAAATTTAAAAAATTTTCAGAAATTGGATATATCGCCATACCCCTAGAATAGGTATTTAAAATTTTTTTTTCATAAATTAAGCCAATCCCGGTACTGGATTCTGTTCTCCAACATACCAAAGGATTGAGGGGGATCGGATCCGCCTGTTGATGTACAATAAAATCTTCCGATCCCATCCGGTCATTTTTGTAGTACACATGCAATTATATACAAAATTTTAAATTATTTTCCTTCTCTTAGTGGACAAAATTTGTTTATATTTCATCCACACCTTCATTTTATATATGGGCCTGTTTATATTGGCTTTTTTGTTTCTGGGGGGCTGACACCAAAAAAGCGATAAATAAATCAGCGAGGATCAAAAGTTATTAATCAGAGAAGTCTCCGGCTTTTGAATTGTTTAAATTTCTTCAACAACGCTTTGAGGAGGTTGTAATAATTCCCAAAGTTTTTTTTTTAGAGATTTGTTCGAATCCCTAAAACGTCAAATGTCTTTGGACCATTGGATGCATTTGTTTGACACTGGCACTTACGCTGATGTGCAATTTTTGGTCGGCACATTCGGAATTCTGAAAATATTATGAAGGAATAACTCCAGCGCCGAAACGACCCCGGCGCCGAAACGTGGGCGCCGAAACGATCCGACCCCATTTAGGGCGCTGATTTTGAATATAACCTTTTTTTCCCAATTTCGAATCCCGGACCCGAATTCGAACATTGGCATTAAATCCATAATAAACAATTTTTTGGTATCAATCGACAGCTCTCGACGAGACAAATCGATCTAGACAAATTTCAACTTGCTCCGAAGCCCTTCGAGCACTACCTGTTACCATGAACCTTTATTATTAAAGTCATCCCAATCACACTAAAATTTAAAACAACAAATTTATTCATTTTTGTGAAAACCTCAAAACCTATAAGAACCAAATTCAGGTATAAAATCAGATAATAATGTTCCCCTTCCCCCGGGGGTTTTCTTCGGTCAGCGCCATTGTGTTTATTTGACTGCGCCACTGGGTTCGTTCACCGTAACATCGACACTCAAAATCACGGAATCATTGCAACAAAGTCCATTTCGTTCGTCCAGCAAATCCTCAAATTTAGTAATGGATTTACTAATTGACATTTTAAATTCTCCAGACCTCTAAAGTCATGAAGGTGTACCCCCATCTCCTGTTGGAATCAGTATAAGTATAGCTGCGAGGCATCCTACAGTAATGCTGCGCGCCATTCTGTCGCGGGACAATTACAAATGTTGCCGAACAACTAACGCTCCATTTGGCACCTTAATTTAATGCCCAGATTGTTTTATTAGAGCCAAACAGACTACCTTTATTTGCAGATGGGTTTCTACATTGTAGGAAAAAGCCCAAATATTTTTTTTCGGTGCCAGAATTTGTGCGTGGTTGTGCCACTATCTTCCAATGAAATCCCGCAATGTTCAAAGCGTGATCACTGAGACGTCGGTTTTTGTGTCCATCCCCTCGCGCAAATTCGGAAAAATTTTCGATTTTCAGCATCAAATGCCCTTTGAATTTTTGGTTACGATCTGAAATGTGAGAAGGTGTGACATTTTTTAGAGTGGTCCGGCGGTGCCGACAATTACCGCCGAAAAAATTTTTGAAAAAATTAATGAGTTTCGTAAGGAAGGCGTGGCCGCACGGGAAAAAAAATTAGGTGCTTGTAGCGACAAAGGGGTCTCCGCGCCGCTTCCGGTCCGAGTGTCAACAAATCCATATTTTTTTTTGTTTCGACCAACTTCGACGAAATTGATACAATCAAAGCAGCTTATAGATCTATATATGATTAAGCTTCATCTCATTGAAGCTTTAATTCGGTATCCTGGTCGACAAATAAGTTGTTTGAACCAAGTTATACTGCAGTCGACACTAGGACCGATAGCCGAGGCGTCGACGGAACTTTTTTGAAGCTATTAAGAAAATTGTTTTAAAATTTCTTTTTATTTTCCCTTAATGGAGTTTTTTCTGGGGAGGGGCTTGAATCCCCACAGCTTCCTGGTAACGCCCTTGTATTAGGTATGGGTTTTATCCTGTATTAAATTTTACTCGACCATTGGACATCCGAGAGCAGCGGAGATCTGTTGGAAATTGCAGCGGGTACAATTCAGGCAGGGCACGGGAGGATTCCGGTTCATGGTATGACAGCAACACGCTGATCAGCTCATCCTTTGTCAGCACGCCTGTTGGAACTGTCCATTGAATGGTTATTCAACAGAATTGGACATTAAAACGCATGGATTAGTTCGATCGTACCAATTTTATTTGAAAATTCCTTTGACGGGATGAGTGAAAAGCGAATTCTGTACAGTGCCGAGCCAAGCGCGTCACGACGATTCGCTCCTGAACATAGCTTGTCATTTTGACGGCATTTTTCGTCCGCCCAGCGAAGTGCCTAATCAATAAAAATTCCAAAAATTTTGAAATAAAAAACAATGAAAATTTCTTACGCTATTCCAAATTGCGATTTCTGCACTGCTCTTGAGCTGATTACGGCCCAAAATTTCACACAGTAAATTGTGATTAATTTGCAAAAATGCCTTCGATTGAAGCAAAGTGTCGGCATTTTCGTCAATGAAATCCAAACATCGACGAGCAAAATCCCAAAATTCAAAAAATAACTTTAAGAAATAAAATTAATTAAATCCACCGCACTTCTTCAAAGTTGCGAGTGTCGGCAAATGCGAAAAAAACATTGTTCAACTTCGAAATGGGAAATGCCATACATGCCTTATGAAGTCCGTCAATGATATACTTTTTGGCTAAAAATTATAATTATTTAAATTTACTCTTTTTAGCTAAATTATAACTAAAATATTTATTTTAAGCTAAATTTTAATTATTAAAATTTTTTGCTGACCAGCGTAAAGCACAGATAATACATTGTCCGCATTTAGTCCACTCATATCGTCCGTATAAATGTAATTTAACATAACTTTAAATGCCGCTGGCTCAATATCGATGACCTCCACAGAGTCAATAATTCCCGCCGATGAGTCTAATTATTAGGGATTGGATTTATATGTGGTAAAATAAGCAATAAAATAGTTGCTAAAAAACCCAAAAAGAGGCAAAATTGTGAAAAATATGTTCTAAAATTAACATTTCCCTGAAAATCTCATCCTTTTTTATGCAAAAAAAAAATTCTTGGTGTTAGCCAGCCAAAATTAATCAACAAATCGATTTAAAAAATCCCATCCCTACTCATACAGTCATGGTCATATGTTTATGGCGACTTGACGCTTACTGACATTTTCCTTAATAATTATTTATCAAGAAGGGTCTGACCAAAAATGTCATAACATTTTTGAATATTTAATTTAAATTTAATTGTGCCTAATCACAAACACTTAAAAACCGATTAAACAATTAGTATAAAACAAGTGTAAAACCCTGAGAATAAAACATATTTTTTAACGCGATCATAAGTATTGTAATTACCACTTTTTGTCCTCTTTGCACTTTGATCTTCAAATTTAAACATTGCTTCGAAAACATCGGAAGCGGAAATTAGAAGTGATTTATGCGCCGATAATAGCTTAAAAATGCCAAAAATGCTTTGTAAATTTCTACGGTAAATTTAAGTAAAAGGCGTTTTCGGAGCACAAATACCATATTTCCTCTTGAAGACCCCCCTCCAATTGAAGACCCCCCTAGGCGAGAATTGAAAAATAGAAGACCCCCATCCATTTGAAGACCCCCCTCCAATTGAAGACCCCCCAGAAGGTTGAATTTTTGCGACAAAAAACGCATCGCCAAACTTTTTTTGTACCAATTTTTATAGAAGCTTGACTATTCGCTTCTTTGAGGGTAAAAAATTTTGAAAAAGTCAACGTTAAATATGTAGATGTGATTTTTTCTGGTATTTCGAACTTTATAAAAAAGTGGCGATTTTTTGAATGTAAAAACTAGGGTTGTACGGGACCGGGACTTTTAACCAAAACCGGGACTTGCCGGGACCGGAAAAGCCGGGACCGGGACCACAATTTTCAACCGGGACCGGTACCGGGACTAATGTGAAGCGAAAATTTTTTGAAAAAAAGTGATCAGATTTTGTTAAAAAATCAATGTTTTTATAAAAATAAGGTATTTGGACTTGAAAGAATTTAAACAGGGGTAGCTTAGTTAAATCCTAAGTCAATCGAGCAACGGGAAGGGGGCCCATCGGTGCCGATAGGCGCCGATGGGAAAATTTTGACATTTTTAGTGAAATTGTTAAGCAAAATTAACAAAAATTGCACTAAAAACCTCCTAATTTTCCTTGAAATTTCATAAAATACAATGTAAATTATGGGGAGGAGAAGGCGGTGCCGATAGGCGCCGCCAGGAAAATTTTAAGAATTTAGTTGTGTTTCTTATGAAAATTTGTATTAAAATGGGTGCCCATATATCATTTATAAATTCCAATTTTCGAAATAAATCATATACGGAGTTATTTTTACCCCCAAAAAACATCTTAAAATTTGAAAAAAATTTGAGAGAAATTTAGTAGGTATTTCCCTTCTCAAAAATTGAAGGTAAAGTAATAAAAATCAATTTACAAACCGAGGGATTCGAACCCACACCAGTCATACAAGTAAAACATATAACACAAACCAATCGGCCATCGACAATTTTTCTTGTCTGTCGAAATTATAATATAAATTCCCTTTTCCTCCACTTTCCCTCTCAACTTTTGCACTCAAATCCCCATTCTTACCAGTGCATATTTGGTCCCGGTTAGTCCCGGTCCCGCCGGGACCTAAGAACCGGGACCGGGACTTGACTTTTTTCGAAAACCGAGACCGGGACCGGGACCTGAAAAAACCGGTAATTACCGGACCGGTCCCGTACAACCCTAGTAAAAACACTTGCCTCTTTTTCGGTGCCTTCTTTCCCGACCAAAAAGCGGCAATCAGCGCCAATGTCCGAGTTTAAGACCAGTTTCATCCGATCACACAAATTTTCTGGTTTCGGCATTTTCGCTAAATTTGTTTTTTGCAAAAATGAAATGCTAAAAATGAATGCATTAAAAACAGCGGGGACGGAGACCAAAAAGTAAGTGATGATTGTCGTCATTGGACTTTTTTAAAATTATTTTTTTCTTTGCCGGTCATTAAATTTGTAAAAAACTCAATCAATGATACTTCTCTCTCTCTCTCTCTCTCTCTCTCTCTCTCTCTCTCTCTCTCTCTCTCTCTGAAGTGAACACAATTTGACCCTAAGTATAGACACAATGAACTTATGGAATAGTAAGGAGAAGAGTGAAACATTTCTATGATAATTGTGCAATAAGGGGAAAGAAGTGCAAAAAGAGTGGGGATTGATGGCACCAGTTGGGGTTGGGTCGTTAGAGTGACTGGACAATTGGACAGAGATGGACAATTGGGCAATGGATAATTGGACAGAAAATTAAAAAAAATACACGAGTTTAAGAGTGAAATTTAAAGAAAAAAAAATTTAAAAATATATATATATTAAATGCAAATCGAAATTTCGGTACTTATATGGTTGGTACGCCACAAATTTTTTTTTTTTTAAAACATCATAGTTTGCTTGAAAAGTCATTTATATGGTTTTCAGGGACGCTGACCACGATTATGACATCTATTTAGACCGAATTCGAACCCCAGAACCGGATTTGACCTAAGGTCGAAATCACCAAAAAATCGAAAATTCAAATTTTTTCAATAACAACCAAATGCAAAGAGACAACATATAATTTTGCGGCAGTGAAGTTATTCAATTCATCCATTATTTAAAGAACAAGTAAGCGCTTAGAAAAGATTATATTGTTAGACATGGGAAGATGAAGTAAATTTTAAGCGTTGTTATTGAAAAAATTTGAATTTTCGATTTGGGTGATTTCGACCTTGGGTCAAATCCGGTTCCGGGTTTCGAATTCGGTCTAAATAGATGTCATAATCGTGTTCAGCGTCCCTGAAAACCATATAAATGACTTTTTAAGCAAACTATGACGATTAAAAAAAAAAAAAATTTGTGGCGTACCAACCATATAAGTACCGAAATTTCTGTCAATTCGGTTCTTACATACGATACGAATTTGGAAAAGGAATGCATTTTTGGAGAAAATTACCGAGAATGAATAGATTTGGATACGTCCAGGTAACTCCAATTTGTTTTTTTTTTTGCATTTTTACTTATAGAGCTTTATTCCGCCCATTGGGCGTTTTTAAATCAGTTTTTTATTATTTATTTCTCAATAACTGTCACTCATCATTCTCGGTAATTTTCTCCAAAAATGCATTCCTTTTCCAAATTTCTTATACACATGTATATTTTGATTTTTTTCGGTTCTTTCCTGTTTTGACACCCCCCCCCCCTGGAATTTTTAAATAAAAGCTCATTTATAGGGTAATTTGGGGCGCTGATTACGAATATGACCTTTATTGTTCCCAATTTCGAATCCCGGACCCCAGTTCGAACATTTGCCATAAAACCCATAATCAAACAGATTTTACTATCAAATTTGGTATCAATCGACAGCTCTCGACGAGACGAATCGATCTAGACCAGTTTAAACTGCATACGAAGCCATTTGAGCACTGACCGGCTGAGACGAACAAAAAAACCGAAAAATTTAATTATTCATTCATCAACATTTATGACTCTAAATCGCCAAAAAGACATTTCTATGATCAAAAATGTCAAAACAAACAACATAATGCATAAGATTGGAGTATTTTATATAGAACGGAAAACACAAAAAGTCAAATCTGTACCACACGTTGGATGTCACAACAGTTGGGGTTGGTTCATTTTGGCTTGGGCACCTTTAGTGTGACCTGCTTCTACTGCTCGTTATGTTTTTGTGATTTGTATAACTTTTTTCAGTCTTTATAATTCTACAGATCGGTTATATTCTAAAGTCAATGCCTATTTAATCACGAATAGAGTTACCGGGTTTTGCTGCCCTCCCCAAAATTTCTCAATTAGTAATTAAGAATTTTAAATCATACATAGTGATCAAAAAAATGATGAAAATCCAAATTCTATTGGACGGACAACAATAAGTAAATTCATCCACTGACTTGACAATAATAAGCAAAACTGATCATGAAAAAATCAATAATAATAAAATGTTTGAAATCAATACGCTGCACGCCGTTGGGTAGAGAATTGCAGTGGAAAGAGCTCTGGCACACTGCGTTCCGGATGAGCGTGGTACAGCAACACGCTGATCAGCTCTTCATTTGTCAACACGCCGGTAGGAACTGTCCGGGATAGTAATTCAGAAAAGCTTGGACGATCATCCAGTTATGGGATTTATGATTGAAGTTACCAATATGTTCCGAAAACTCCGCTTGGGGGATAAGTGGAAAGCGAATTTTGTCAAGTGCCGGGCCAAGCGCTGCACGACGATTCTCCGCCGAACAGTCTTTGCCATTTTGACGGCATTGCTCGTCCGCCCAACGGAGTGCCTAATCGAGAATAAAAATATGTTTTAAAAACAATCAAATGGAACTAATAAATAAGAAAACAATTTGATAAAATAAGAAAAAGAAATTATTTTTACGCCATTCCAAATTGCGATTTCTCCACACAGCCGCTCAAAAAACGAGACATGTGACAATAAATAGAGAACGCCAGAGAAAAATACAAAAATCTTTTCCTCTCATTTTGGCGTTCTATTTCTTTATCTCCGTTTTTATTAATTGATAAAAATACCATCTCACACATCGCAATGTCAAAATTTTTTTTTAAATGTCAGATTTTCTTGAAATTTTCACCATCGCTAGAAAACAAAATTGCGCATCGAATGATGCTAAAAATTTTGGTGTTAATGCTTACATTTTTGAATTATTGAATTTAATAAGCCACTTTTTTCATTTTTATAGATTTTATGCCAAAAAATAAATTATTACGAGAGCTTAACAGAAAAGAGGGAGCGCAAAAGCGGTGGGACAAGCGTGGGGAGCAGCGAATGCGCACCAAAAAAGCAAACGAAGCAAGACGGACCAAAAAAAGTGAGTTTTTCTACATATTTTTTAACAAAAATCAATTTTTTATTAATTTCAGCTGCCGTCCGGCCAAATACGACGCGAGAAGAGCGAGACGAGACCGTCGCTGGTCCGTCAACGTCAACAGCAGCAGAAATGGACACCGACGAGCCAATTCCGGTGGCTGAAATGCCATTCGACATGGACTTCATGGCGCCTGTGTTTGAAGAAGTGGTCGACGAACGACAGCAACAAATTGAGCACCTTGGAAGTCAGCTGAAGGAGCGCGACGACACAATAGAATTTCTGAGACAACAGCTGCGCAACAGAGAGGCGCTGATCACGAGCTTACGACAGCAATTGGACGCCAAAAAAGTGGCAACGCCGCCGGCAAATAAAAGTAAGTCAAAAAAATGTTAAATTTTGAATTATCTAGGATTTAGCAACGCCACCAAACAGAGGGCGACCCCGAAAGAGCATCGACCAAATTCAACGCAGCTCGCGACGAAGCCTGGCGGATCAGCTTTTTGAAGTGCTCGACAGAGACAGATCGCGCTCGGCATCAAGATGTGCACTGGAGCGTGTCCATCGCGAAGTCCGCCACAAATTCAACGTTTTCACGCCACGCAAGAAAGTGCAGCCGCAGAAGGACCAGCGTGAGTCAATGGATGCAACGGATGCCCTGCTTATCCTTTGTCTTGTCGGGACACAGATGGCATACCGGAGACTTAAGTCCACGCTTCGTCTGATCGACCCTTGCTACGACGTCCTTCCTCCATTGACAAAGGTGTAAATTAATATAATACTATTTTAATTCTTTTTTTTCGGTCTTGGCAATAAAACGTCGGATTTGTGCTTCACTTCGCTATGAAACTGTTGCGTTGCCATCGGCGGGAGTCGGTTTTTATTGCGCCGACCTTGTTTCAGCACTTGAGTTTCGATTTGCAGCGGCCAGGAATAACTTGCTGAATTTTGGCGACGCCATTTTGCTGAAGATCAGTGGTGATCATGGGCAAGGTTTTACGAAGATCACGGTGTCTCTCGGACATGCGCTGCGCCCTAATTCGCCTTCA